>JASAMX010016839.1:0-25000 GCA_030248175.1 Microlaimidae sp. YZB2_3
GTAAAGCAATACGTAAATGAACTGAAGTAGGTTACATATAACGTATTGCTTAAATGCAAGTAGTCCTAAACGTTTAATTTGTTTCTATAATTGTGGAGCAAATGTTCGCATTAAAAACAATAAAGTAACAGTAAATTTTCAGGATGAACAAACTTTTATGAAGTATTTCCGACTGAATTTTAACTCTTTAGGATTACGGGAGATGTTGAAAATTTCTACGTGTAACTGCACGGTAAGAACTGGGAAATTTTCACTCAGATTTGCCGAGTCTCGTCACTTACTTCAGCGACAGATACGCGTTCTCCTAAGCCCTTTGGGGATTTTCCGCGTTCAAAAAGTAAGACCTGGCTCACACCCAAATGACAACGCGTTCACACGTCAATGACAAACTGACAGTGTAGACGTAGAAAATACATTTTACACTTGTTACTCCGGTATGAACCAGCACTAAAGAGTTCATTAAATTCGATACCGTCAAGCACAAGGAAATTTGAAGTGACGCAAATTTTTTCAAAAATATAACATGGAAAATAAAAACAAAACAGTGAAATATTATGAGAAAAATATTAGAATTTTCAAGAAAAAAACTGTTTTTTTTATATTTTTGTGCAAAAATCAAAAGATACCATTTGAATTTTACCAAGAAAATCGTGAATATTTGAGTAAAATTCTAAAACTAAAAAGCGTTTATTAACTATTCATTTTTAATAAAAAATAATAATATTTGGAGTAATTTAAGTAAGATTTATGAAAAGACTTTTTTCTGAGACCCTTAATAGAGCATTACACGCCTGAATCAGGCTATTTGGGACATAACCAGAACAGTAAATGTTTGTGGAGCATTGAGTAAAGTCACATAGAATTTTTCATCATCACGCTAAAGTTGTGCTCTGACACTCAGGTTTTGGCTTAGACTTGGGAAAAAAAAAGGTTTTCCATTGGTGATTCTTATGTTGTTCATAAGGGGGGTCAGGAAAAATGTTTATTTAATGTAATTTTCTTAACATTGTCTCGCCCAAAAGTTTGAGTGGAATTAAAAGAACTCACGACTTTTTTTGCTTTGGTCGTTAAAAAACCGAAGAAACACATAGATGATGTAGGACTCTTTTTTAATTTTTTTAGGTAAAAAATAAAGTGTTACGCACTTATTAATATGATTGCATATAATTTTTAAAACATTCAATGTTTAGGTTTTTTATCAAGAATTATTAAACATTTTTAACATTTGGTGACTAATTGGGTCAGAGGTCATTTTATGGATTTTTTGTCACAAAGCGCTTAGGTCAATTCGGGGCTCCTACACTGTTTATTCCACTATTTTTCTTCTTGGATTTAGTTATATTTATAGGTACATCATAATTTTTCTTCTTAAATATTTTAGAATCTTCTTCTCAAAGAATATGACAGTCTAAAAACGAGCTGCTTTTATAATTCTTTTTTGGCTGAATCCAAGTATCAATGTTAGACCTGCTGGGGAAGCAATGCAAACAGCAATATTAGAATTCACATGACAAAGCATAAATCTAAAATTTCCCGAAAATTTTTAAAAATTTTTTTAATAAGTCGGGTAATTTTTCGGGCCTTTTTTGTTTTTACAGTTTTGCAAAGAAAAATTTCGTTCGAAAATTTGCAATTTACAAGAAATTTGTTCATTTTTGCGAACAATAGATTGATTTGGAAAAAAAGACGGAAATTATGGGAAATTCGCGATGAATCGGCGGATGGCGGCGAAAAAGAATACAAAAAACCTAGACACGAAATTTGTTGATAAATTATTCTCAATAAAACTACAAATTTTTGACAAAACAATTTATTGTGAAATAACTAGATGAAAGATTTATTTAGTATCGCCTCAATTAAAAAGAAATTATCTATAAACCGACAGAAACTTTACTTAGTAATAAAGAGATAATGTTAACGAAAAACGAAATTTATTAGATACAAAAGGTGTATTAAGTACTCAACAAATAATTCATTGACAAATATCAAGGGAAATAATAGCTAAGCAAATAAACACTGATGCGAAATATAAACCAGTTTCGATATGGCAAGAAAAATAGTTATTCTAGTTAAATAAATAAGCAGTTGGATAGATGCTGAAAAATGCAAAAATTAATAGTTTCTGAAATTGTGCCCTAAAATTATGTAAAAAGTGTAATTTTTCACAATTTTTAGATTGCATTAAACAACGGGAATTTAGCTAAAATATAATTATCTTTAAATAATTTTTTCATACTTCTGGCTAACATATCAAAATTGTTCTCAAGGCTTATACCGATTCAGCGCAGCCGAGGTACTTGCAAATAATCGCTAAGACCTAACAAGCGAAGCCTAAAAGATCAAAAATTTCAGTGACGGATTCACTTGCGGCTCTAGACTACTTTAATCTAGGTAATTTCGAATCAAAATTCAAAATGAGAACTGCAAAATTAATTTTAATATTTTTTTATTTTTGAATACTATGTTTCTCCCATTACGGCAATTAATAGAAGTTCTCACACCACGTTTAAGAGTGTCACAAATCAAATTAATAATTCGCTGTATTAAATAAAAAATCTACTTCAAATTGAATATTTGCAATTTTCCAAACCAAGGTTAGTATTTCCGTTCAGCTCATCATTTCTGCATTAAGAGTAGCGTTTTCGGGCAGCATCGGTGACACGGTTTTTAATGATCACTGCACTTTCTCAGCGGTTCAAGATCATAACTTACACTGTTTTTGATACTTTGCACATTTATTTATTTATTATATTCTATTCAGTTTAGCAAGTAATAATTAAAAAATCAATCTTTTTTAGGCTGTTGATAAATTTAGCACTATTTGGCTTTTTTCTGACCGAAGAACACAATATCCCTTATTTTTATTATATTAGAGTACCTACAGAACTGAAAAAAATAAATCTCAAAATTTTTGTTGAAAATTTTTATAACTGCAGCAACAACAAGCAGATAATAGGAGGTATTGGCGATTTTAGTACTTTTATGGTTTTTGTATTTGAATGCATATAAATATTTTAAGAGTTCAATGAAGTTTTTACTGAATTGCTTAACATAGTCAAAGTTTAACACAGCCACAATAAGGCGTCCACCAAAATAACGGAATAAAACCGATACCAGTGAGCATGCATGCTCAAGCAAGCTCAAGGGTGGTACCACAAATTTTCTTTTCCAGATGATGATTTTTTGGGCTTACCCAATAGCCCATAAAAATTTTTTATCAAAATATTTCCAGTGGTTCGGGAAATATGAACCTCAAAAATGGCGTCATAATTTTAGGGTACTTTTTCATTTTTTGGCGGGGGGGGGCAAAAAAACGGATGGGGGCAAATTTTTCAATAAAACGGGGGGAGGCATTTCCAGACCGTAAACAGGTCTGTATATATATATACTCTCTTTTTTTGAGAGTATATGTTGTAACTTAATTTTTTATACCCATCGAGATTGAGCAATCTTTTAAGTACAGAATTATTGGAAAAACGCCATTTTTGAGGTTCATATTTCCCGAACCACTGGAAATATTTTGATAAAAAAATTTTTATGGGCTATTGGGGGCATAGAGGTACGGTTTTCACAAAAATCATCATATCAAAAACAAAAAGTTTGACTCAGTACCGCACTTTTAAGCTTGCTTAGGATATATGCCATAGCCTCAACTGGAGTGTTGTAATCGGTTTTAAAATTGCCAAGTTCCTTTGAATCCAACGACCTTAAATCTGTGCGACTGAGTGTTAAACGGTTTTTCTAACTATGTTAAGCAATTCAGCATATAAAAACTTCATTAAATATGGGACTCTTAAGTATTTATATGCATTCCGATCAAAACTTTTGATAAAACCTGATAACAAAATGCCAATACCTCTATGTTGCTTAAATTATCTGCATTTGTTGTTTCCGTTTTTAAACTGCCGGCTTTGTATACAAATTTTTCAACAAAATTTTGAGGTATTATATTTTTATTTTCGTCTATTGCAGATTTGCTGATGGTATCATAAGAATCGGATATTGTGGTTTCTTCGTCAGATTCAGAAAAAGCCAATGGTGCTAAATTTACTTCGATCGGCCTAGAAAATAATTGATTTTTTTAATTATTTACTTGCTAAACTGAATAAATATAATAAATAAATAAATGTGCAAAAAATCTGGGAAAAGCATGTTAACTATGATCTTGAACCAACTGAGAAGTGAGTGAATTCGTTAAATAAGCACTGTCACAAACCAAATCCTGCCCGAAAAGCATTACTCCTTTAATGCAGAAATGATCGAGCTGAAATTAGAAAATCTTCTAGCCTTGGTTTGGAAAACTGCAAATATCAATTTGAAGTAGGTAAATTTTTTATTTAAGAAGCAGTCCGGTTTCGGCGATATATTAATTTGATTTGTGACAGGGCTCTTTTAAACGTGGTGTGAACTTCTATTAATTGCGTAATGGGAGAAACATAGTATTCAAAAATAAAAAAATATATATATTTCCTTAAAATTAATTTTGCAGTTTACTTTTGGTTAAAATTTTTTCTTCATTTTTTGAATTTTGATTCGAAAACTACCTAAATTAAAGTAAGGGGTCTAGACCCGCAAGTAGGGAACTTGGATCCGTCACAAAAATTTTTGATCTTTTTTAGGCTTCGCTTATGCTTAGGTATAGGTTTTAGCGATTTTCATTTTTGGCTCCAAGTTCCCTCGGCTCCATCGCCCCTAAACCAAACTAAATATAATTTATAACCTTGAGAACAATTTTGATATGTTAGCCAGAAGTATGAAAAAAATTATTAAAGATAAGAGATATTTTAGCTAAATTTCGTTGTTAGATGCAATCTAAAAATTGTAAAAAATTACCTTTTTACATAATTTTCAGGCACAATTTGCAAAAACTCTAAAATATTTTTGCTTTTTTCAGCATCTGTATTATCCAACTGCTTATTTTTAACTAAATAACTATTTTCTTCCATATGCGTTAAAACTGGTTTATTGTTCACATCAGTGTTTATTTGCTTAGTTTCCTTGTTATCAACATTTCCCTTGATATTTGTTGTAATGAATTCTTGTGTTATATTATGATCTTGATACACGTTTTGTGATATATCATCATCTTGATAACTTTCGTTTTTGTAGTTTAAGTTATCTTCTTTATTACCAAGTAAATGTTTTTCTGTATCATCGTCGGAGTTTGTTTTATAGATAATTTCTTTTTTTAATTGAGGCAATACTAAACTTAAATCTTTATTAGTTATTTTAAGTGGCAAATTAATCCCTTTGTCAAAAATTTGTAGTTTTATTATATTAAAATAGTTATCGACAAAATTTAGTTCCGTTATAAGTTTTTTTGTATTATTTTCGCAGTTTAAACACCTTTCTAAAAAATCCGCCGAACTATCATCCGCGATTTCGGGAGATTTCCCATAAGTTTCCATCAAATTTTCTTTCCAAATCAATCTATTGTGTTCGCAAAAATGAAGCAAATTTCTGTAAAATTGCAACGTAGACTTGTCCGAACGAAATTTTTCTTTGCAAAACTGTAAAAACAACAAAAGGCCCGAAGTTCGATCTTCCGAGCTAAATTTGTAAAAATTTTCGGGAAATTTTAAATTATGCTTGTCGTAATGTCGTGCCAATTCTGAAATATGTGCTGTTTCCCGCGGTTTGTATGCTTCCAGCAGGTCTAACATTGCAGATTGCTTGGATTCAGACAGAAAAGAATTATAAAAATAAGCTGCACTTTTTAGACTGTCGTATTCCTTTAGAGAGTTCTAAAATATTTAAGAAGAAGTTATGATTTACCTATAAATATAACTAAAATCCAGACGAAAAATAGGGGATTTGAAGATGGAATAAACAGGGGTACTAAAGAGCCCGAAATTTGTGACCTAAGAGTCGCGCTTTGTGGGACAAAAAATCCATAAAAAAGTGACCTCTGACCCAAACGACTACTTAGGCGGAATCAAAGAGCCAAATGTTAAAAAATGTTAATAAATTACTTGTAAATAAAAAACTTAAACATTAAAATAGTTTTAAAAATTATATGCAATAAATATAATAAGTGCATAACACTCGCTTTTATTTTTTTACCTAAAAAAATTAAAAAGAACTGTCCTATATCAGCTGTCTGTGTTTCTTCAGTTTTTTAACGACGACCAATGTACGAAATAAAGTACATAATTTATTTTAACTCACTCAAACTTTGGGCAATGTTAAAAAATTACATTAAATAAACATTTATCATAATAACCCCCTTATGAACAACATAAATCATCAATGGAAAACCTTTTTTTCCAAGTCTAAGCAAAACCCAAATATCAAGCACAACTTTAGCATAATAATAAAAAATATTATGTGACTTTATTTAATGCTCCCAAACATTTACTGTCTAGTTATGTCCCCAAATAGCCTAGTTAGGGCGTGTAATGCTCTTAGTAAGGGTCTCAGAAAAAAGTCTTTTCATAAATTATTTTACTTAAATTACTCCAAATATTATTATTTTTTATTAAAAATGAATAAATAAACGCTTTTTAGTTTTAGAATATTCTCAAAATTCACGATTTTCTTGGTAAAATTCAAATGTTCTCGATTTTTGCACAAAAATATAAAAAAAACAGTTTTTTTCTTGGAAATTCTAATATTTTCTCATAATATTCACGTTTTGCTTTTATTTCCATGTTATATTTTTGATTAAATTACTCACTTAAACGCCCTTGCCTTGACGGTTTAAAATTAATGAACTCTTAGTGCTGGTTCATACCGGAGTAACAAGTACAATGTATTTTATCATTACACTGTCACTTGTCATTGACGTGTGAACGCGTTGTCACTTGGGTGTGAGTCAGGTCTTACTTTTGAACGCAGAAAATCCCGAAGGGCCAAGGAGAACGCGTCTCTGGCGCTGAAATAAGTGACGAACTCGCAAATCTGAGTGAAAATTTCCAGGCCTTCCGTGCAGTTACACGTAGAAATTTCAGCATCTCCGTAATCCCAAAGAGTTAAAATTCGGTCGGAAATACTCATAAAAGTTTGTTCATCCTGAAAATTTACTGTTATTTACTGTTTTTAATGCGAACACGTTTTTAGACCATGATGTGTTCATGATCGAATTCTGGACAAAATTAAACAAACAGCATTAACTAGACTACTACATTAGATTGAAATAGACTAGAAGTTAAAATACAATAAACGAGTAGACTACACTAGAAAGTAAAAACCTAGACTAATTCAAACTATATTAAACTCAAGTAGAACAAAAACTTTTAGATTAGACTAGAATAAACCAGAATAAATTAAACTAGACCAGAATAGACCTGATCAAACCAAAATATAACTAAAAATTTTAAATAAATTGTTTACTTCTTCACAAAAAATTGGTGTAATGTGATAAACGAAGCCAATTACGCTATTTATAATAATATTCAATTTAATCACTTGTTAAAATTTTAAACTCAATGTTAGTGAATATACATATGAAAGTGGTTAAATGGACGAATTTTTTTTTGCGAATGAAGAAGGGCAACACATATAACCTGAAAAATGTATTATCCATTATAGTTATGTTTTTATAAACTTATCAACCAAGTAAAGCAAAAATAAAATTGCATAAAACTGCTCTATAACAAATATAGTTACAAAACATTCACGCGCATTTCCAGCTAATACGCTGCACAAAAAATTAACCAAAAATTATTTTTAAATAACAAAAACGAAAACTCGAAAATCCTTGTCGCCTATGATGCAGTTTTCCAAACTAATTACACTAAAAAACTTATAGATAAGTTTTTACTGCTTGTAAAAGAAAAAATAAAGGATTTGGATCTCTATTCAAATTCCAAAATTGTTCTTCCTTCTCCGCCGATATATGTTTTGTTTGATAATAATCAAAACCATGGACTACTCGAAAAAGAGATCTTGAACCGTATGCAAATTTCCACCGTTATTAACTCACTGTTAGATTTTTTAAATGCTCAACTTGTTGGAAAAAACTGCTTGCACGAATTTCTTAGCAATTTATTTAGAATTTCGAGAGGATTCTGCGGGGTAAGTTGATTTTATTTTATATTATATTCCAAATTAAAATGTGACTTTTCATTAAATGGTTGTTCTGAGTTAAGTATTTAAAAATATACTTTACTTATATAACATATTTTATCTGACATAATTACGAAACCTGTGACAGGACTAAAATTGCTGAATTTCAAAATTTTTTGGCTCTATTCGCTACCGACTGGATCATTTGTTCACTTTACGGCGCGAATGACAACTCGAATTCTGAGTTTCCGTTTTTGTTATTTAAAAATAATTTTTGGTTAATTTTTTGTGCAGCGTATTAGCTGGAAATGCGCGTGAATGTTTTGTAACTATATTTGTTATAGAGCAGTTTTATGCAATTTTATTTTTGCTTTACTTGGTTGATAAGTTTATAAAAACATAACTATAATTGATAATACATTTTTCAGGTTATATGTGTTGCCCTTCTTCATTCGCAAAAAAAGTTCGTCCATTTAACCACTGTCATATGTATATTCACTAACATTGAGTTTAAAAATTTAACAAGCGATTAAATTGAATATTATTATAAAAACATAACTATAATTGATAATACATTTTTCAGGTTATATGTGTTGCCCTTCTTCATTCGCAAAAAAAGTTCGTCCATTTAACCACTGTCATATGTATATTCACTAACATTGAGTTTAAAATTTTAACAAGCGATTAAATTGAATATTATTATAAATAGCGGTAATTGGCTTCGTTTATCACATTACACCAATTTTTTTTATAAAAACATAACTATAATTGATAATACACTTTTCAGGTTATATGTGTTGCCCTTCTTCATTAGCAAAAAAAGTTCGTCCATTTAACCACTGTCATATGTATATTCACTAACATTGAGTTTAAAATTTTAACAAGCGATTAAATTGAATATTATTATAAATAGCGGTAATTGGCTTCGTTTATCACATTACACCAATTTTTTGTGAAGAAGTAAACAATTTATTAAAAATTTGTAGTTATATTCAGGTTCGATAAGGTCTATTCTGGTTTAGTTTAATTTATTATGCATTATACCAAGTTTAATCTAAAAACTGTTTGTTCTACTTGAAGTAATACTGTTTTTTTTAGCCTAGGTTTTTAATCTAGGGAAGTCTACATCGTTTCATAGTATATTAACTTCTATGATCAAATTATCAAACAAAGTAAAACAAACCACTCCAGCTTCAACTATCTCGTTGATGAAATGACTAGAAGTTAAAATACAATAAACGAGTAGACTTGCACTGGAACTGAAAACCTAGACTAAATTAGGAACTGCTGTTAAACTTAAGTAGAACAAAAACTTTTTAGATTGAGCTTCAACTAAACCAGAATAAATTAAACTCAACCAGAATAGACCTAGATAAACCAAAATATAACTAAAAATTTTAATAAATTGTTTCTCACAAAATTGGTGTAATGTGATAAACGAAGCCAATTACCGCTATTTATAATAATATTCAATTTAATCGCTTGTTAAAATTTTAAACTCAATGTTAGTGAATATACATATGACAGTGGTTAAATGGACGAACTTTTTTTGCTAATGAAGAAGGGCAACACATATAACTTCTGAAAAGTGTGATTATAGTCTTTTTATAAAAAAAATTGGTGTAATGTGATAAACGAAGCCAATTACCGCTATTTATAATAATATTCAATTTAATCGCTTGTTAAAATTTTAAACTCAATGTTAGTGAATATACATATGACAGTGGTTAAATGGACAAACTTTTTTGCGAATCAAGAAGGGCAACACAAATAACCTGAAAAATGTATTATCAATTATAGTTATGTTTTTATAATAATATTCAATTTAATCGCTTGTTAAATTTTTAAACTCAATGTTAGTGAATATACATATGACAGTGGTTAAATGGACGAACTTTAAAAACAAATGAAGAAGGGCAACACATATAACCTGAAGAATGTACCTATCAATTATAGTTATGTTTTTATAAACTTATCAACCAAGTAAAGCAAAAATAAAATTGCATAAAACTGCTCTATAACGAAGTGTGGTTACAAAACATTCACGCGCATTTCCAGCTAATACGCGGCACAAAAAATTAACCAAAAATTATTTTTAAATAACAAAAACGGAAACTCAGAATTCGAGTTGTCATTCGCGCCGTAAAGTGAACAAATGATCCAGTCGGTAGCGAATAAAGCCAAAAAATTTTGAAATATCAGCAATTTACATTGCTAATTAGCAAAAAACATAATTATGTACGATGAGAAAATATGTTATATAAGTAAAGTATATTTTTAAATACTTAACTCAGAACAACCATTTAGTGAAAAGTCACATTTTAATTTGGAATATAATATAAAATAAAATCAACTTACCCCGCAGAATCCTCTCGAAATTCTAAATAAATTGCTAAGAAATTCGTGCAAGCAGTTTTTTCCAACAAGTTGAGCATTTAAAAAATCTAACAGTGAGTTAATAACGGTGGAAATTTGCATACGGTTCAAGATCTCTTTTTCGAGTAGTCCATGGTTTTGATTATTATCAAACAAAACATATATCGGCGGAGAAGGAAGAACAATTTTGGAATTTGAATAGAGATCCAAATCCTTTATTTTTTCTTTTACAAGCAGTAAAAACTTATCTATAAGTTTTTTAGTGTAATTAGTTTGGAAAACTGCATCATAGGCGACAAGGATTTTCGAGTTTTCGGATAATATTTTAACAAAGCGAAAACCGTCTTCCGTTGTTGAAATTTTATGAAATTCGGTTAAAGCATCTTCTAGTATAAATTCCAAGAAAGATCTAAAAAAAACCCAGCTTTTTATATATAGCATTAAACCTAAAAATGGAATTAAAAAAGCCTACGAAACTTTCTACGCCTTACTTTTATATAATAAGTTAAATTCAGTTTTTGACTGGAGACTTTAACCCTAAAACCCTGCATTCTTAGTCTTCTGGAACCCCCAGCTATGCCATTGTTTAACAACTTGTTTTTTTAATGTTTTTCCGGATTCATATAAGATAATAAACCCTAAATGCTATCGCTCAAAACCCACAAAATTGTACTTTTTGCGGTGCGAGGTGAAATTCCCCGTGAAAAGCTAAATCTTACCTAAGAAGATTAAAAGTAAGTTATGAGCTGTTAAAACCCTCAGTCTTGTAAAGCCTCACCTATAAAACACTTTTTAACGGTTTATCTTGGTAATGTTTTGCTCTGTTGGCCTTGAGTCAGCAATCGCTAAAGGTTATAAAATATTAAAGTTATGGATACTACCTTTAATAATATTTAATTTTGTCAAGCAATTTAAATACAAAGCCCACGTTCCCAACTTTTAGATGATATAATTTTAAGCTTACAATCTGAGTTTAAAACTTTCAAAAACTCACGTCTCTTTTCCGGTCAAAAATAAGCTCGAGCGCAGCAGAAGTTCTGATCTCCTGTCCTCGAACTTGTGCGCCAGCCACAGGGCTTCTTGGAGTTGTTCACACTTCACCAGCAAAATTACGGGAATTTTGGCACTGCATTCGGCCGGAAGATTTTGAGAGATTTTCTGCCGATCCAACCATATTAGGGTTTTTTCGTCATCTGTTAAATAAGAGAAATAAAAATAAAAATCTAACAAACAATATATAAAAAATTATGTAATTACATTGTTCGGCAATATTTCTGCTTCAATTGGGACACGCCTAATTGAGCTATTGACTCTTCTAAAGTATATTTCTGGTGTATTGGTTCCCGGAAATTTCGTCTTTTACATTACGTCTTTCAACATCTCGTTTTTGGAAAGCTCGTCTTAAAAAGATCTCGTCTTGGGAAAACTCGTGTTTTGGATGCAATTTTGTAAACGTGTTTTAAAAAGATGGGTTTTTCGTATTTGAGGACTAAAACAATGCAGTGAAAACCTTTTTTTTCTAAGCCTAAGCAAAAACCTAAAATCCAACAAAATTTTACCATGACAAATTTTCATTACCTGATTTGTTTCTAAAAACTGAGAACCTAAGCGAAACTTAAAATTCAAGCAAAATTTTATCAAGGTAATTTTGTATTTAACGGTATGCTTTTTAAATTAAAGAGTAAAAACCTACGTTTTTACTAAGCCTAAGCGAAACCTAAAAATCTAAAATTTTATCATTAGGACGATAATTTGTCATTTTAAATGCGTTTACATAATCGCATCCAAAAGACGAAGACGGGATGTTTAAAAGACAAGCTATCCGAAGACGAGATGAAGAAGACGAGATTTTGAAAGACGTAATGTAGAAGACCAAATTTCCGAACAACGTCGTATTAGATTTGTGACCCGCAAGGATTACGTCCTGATTCGAAAGAATGCCACCTGGGGCCTATTTCGAGTAGGGTAAATTTTTCTTTTGAGAACTTGTGAAAAATTACAAGTGGCCAAAGTTTAAAACTGGAATAACTTTAAACACACAACAGCTACGTACATGAAATTTTAAATAGTTTGCACATGGCATATAATCTTTTTTCATTTCAAATTTCAACGCAAATGGTTCAGAATAAAAAAAGTTATTGATAGACTTGTAATTTACGAAGACCAGTATTTTATGAAACAGGCCCCTGGGGCTATTATATGCCTCAAATCGAACGCGTTTCAAAGTCTTGAAAGTGCGTTAGCAACTGTTGAATCACCTGAATTCTTTGTTTGAAAAACCGCACAAAAAATACCGAACGACTATTACTATGGTTGAATTATATCTGGCTGACGTCGAAAATTTGAATAAAGACATAAGCGGACCAATTATAATTGTGCGCTAATTGCGTTTTAAAAAAAACAAATAAGAATGCAGAATTTTTTCAATTCCGTCTTTTTACAAAATATACAAAAATTAACCAATTTTAGCCCCTAAAAATTTTGCATTTGAGTTTCAAACTAAGTAATTTAATAAATAATTTTTAAAATATTTGATCTTTATAATTAAACCGCTTGAGCGAAAACTTTTGAATTGTTTTTGGTTAAATAGTTTATTCAATATCGCAATTATAGAGGTCAGCTAGATTTTATTTGCCTATTAATGGAAGATCATGCGTGAAAACTATTAATTGTGCGCGACGAAATGCTCACACAAATTAATCTTTATCGTATGCAAATTGAGTTTACCGTAATACGTGATTCATCAATTAAGCCACTTAATTTATTAGGTTTCCGCGGCACGCAAGATTTTTTCCTTTTGATTACATATGCCAAGATTTCACGGATTAAAAATTCAATTTAAGACACGTATGCATGTCATTTTTGCTACATTGAAAAACAGTGTGTTTCCAATAAAACCTGTATGGATAAATTTTACGTTTCCAAAAAAAAATTGAGGTACTTCGACTTTCAACAGTTGCGAACGCTCTTTCTAACCAGACAGTGAAAATTATTTTTTGCGTGAAATTCATCCCTTAAAGGGATAAAAATCTTATCGTATATTTGTAAAGACATAGATACTTTAGAAAATGTTCAACGTTATTATACAAGAAAATTGCACATTAGATGTGGCTTTTCTCCTGAAGACAGTTATTTGACACGCCTAAAATTATATAACTTAGAATCATTAGAAGAAAGACGAATTAAGTTTGATTTAAATGTATGTTTTCGCATTATAAAAAAATTAACAGACCTTAAATTTGATAATTTTTTTAATGGGGTTGCTACACTGGTAAAAACGATCACAATCTTAAACTAAAAGTTCCTCAATCAAAAAAAAATATAATGTTTTATTCATACAGCTCCCGTGTTACTAAATATTGGAACTATCTTTCAGCTGATATAGTTAATTCAATTTCTCTACAAAGTTTTAAGAACAAAATTAAAAATCAAAATTTTAAAATCTTTCTAAAGTTTGATAGGCATTTTTAGTAGCCGAAAGGCTCTTGTGTCCTTCCTTTATTTCTTTAAAGAACTATTTTTTGATTGTTTATACCCCACTTAACGTTATAATATAATATGCATCGATTTTATTATATAGATTCTGATTATTGCATGATTTTTGTGTTTTAATTGTATTTAATTACATGTTCATATATATCCAATTTTATATTTGTATTTTCTTTTTGAAATAAAGGTTTCATTTCATTTTCATTTCATTTAAGCGCATTATTTTTTCCAAGAAGTTACATTACTATATTAATTTTTCTTTTCGAAAAATTATAAAAGCTGGAGAAAAACTCCGAACTGATTTTGGTTTTTTGTATTCTTAATACTATCATTTTTGAATGAAATACAATATACTTACCTTCTGCATAACTGACCCATTCCAAAAGTGACGGAAAAGAGTCCTGGCCGTGCTGAACAGGGTGGAGAAAAAGCGGAAAATTTAAATAATACGCTCCCAAAAAACGGGAAAAATTCAATAAAATTTCCCCGCTCGATTCCGACGTGGCCTCCGATATTTTCAAAAAAATGTCGCCAATTTTTAGTTGAAAAAGCAATTGGTAAAATTCCCGAGTCGATAAAACCATTCTTCATGAGTTAAAAACAGATTTTTTAATTCCAAGTCTGTTTTTACGAATTGAATAAAATTAAATTATCTTACAAAATAAAAAACTATTTCACACTTTATTCTGAAACAGAAATGAAGATTTAAAAAAGAAACTGGCGTCGTTTGTATGCTTATTCGTTAACCTAAAGTCAGATTTTTTTAATTATTGCTAATTTAAAATCTTGATCCCATATAATATAAATAAATAATATGAAAATATTGTTTTATATTTGCACCAAAGCGGTATTATTATCTCCATTTCTTGCTGAATTTAGAATTGTGTGTTGTCTCCATGGAGACGGTCTACATCCAACGACTTTTTGGGCACGCATTCTGGTTTTATACTGATTTTTACTAAATATGCCGTAAACCAACGGTGTAATTGCCATCCTTTGCCAATAGTTGAAAAACGCTTCAAATTGTTTTTTAAATATGAAAATCAGTACTAAGAATGCGCCCTAAAGCCCCTGTTTTTGGACTAATTTAGTAAATAATTTAAGAAAGTAATGTCATGTTATATTTTAACTGTTTTTACAAATTGTATAATTTTTTCAAAACTAATTAAAAACAAAAAAAAAATTCCGAAATTTGTTATGGTAAAAAGTGAAAGCGTATTTTGATGTTAAATAAACTTGAAATTAATCAAAAAATAAAGCTCAAAAGCTCTGGAAGGACTCCTTCCGCTTTAAAATTGCTAAAGCTTCAAAGCACAACAATGATGGGATAGCAACATTACTATTGATATTAAATTGTGGAAATAAAAAAAATAATAAATTCCATAGGTTAAAAAATGATAAAATTTTAACAATTATTCGTCCGAGTCCAAGAGCTCTTATAAAATCAATTTGAGCAGTTGGAATCTTAGCAAAAGTAAGGTTTATAATCCATGGGTTTAGGTTGTTTGTGAGTTTTATCATGAGTCTTTTTACGATAATGTAATCACAATTTTAATGATTACCAGATACTATCACGTAGTTAAACCAAAACTAGAGGTTAAGACATTATTCTTATGGTATTTAAAAACAAATGGTAAAATAAATTTTTCAAGTTGTGATATGTTTGGCATTCAATAAAACAAAGTTTTTTGATGCAAAATTTTAAGACTGTATTGTCAAAAAAAATTAATTACTAAAATTTTTTGTCAAAAAATAAATTAGTTTTTTTATAATATGTTTAAATGTTTAGCACCCTAAAAGCCTTTTTTTCTAATTAAAAACAAGAAAAAACTCACAAATTGAACTAATATTGTGGTGTGGTTTTTAAAATCATAAAAAAGTCGGGTCGCGGGTTAGGGTGGTTAGTGGACCGGTACCAAATGCCTTAAGATGTTTTTTGCAAAAATACAAATCGTTGTACCATTACACAATGCGTCAGAAGCGTTGTAAAATACTTGCAACTTGGACTTATTTATCTTTTAAAACACAGATAGTGTAAATGTATGAGTCAGAGTCACGTTGATTTAAAACTAATTTTGACTCTCTATGTTAAAGTAACGACGAAATTTGATAATGATAATAAATCAGAGAAAAGCCTTTTACCAGAGTTCATAATAAATAAACAATTATAAAAAGTCGAGATCTTTAAATAAATATTCAGTAAAAGTTGTATAAAATGGTCGTAATCTTCCGAACTGCACCAGCCAGAATTGGTTTTCTGCAGAAAAGAACGGTGTGTTCATTATAACGTATGTCACAAAAGTTACTTTTTTACGGCGCGAGGAAGTTTTTGTGACCACACTGTTGTGTCTCAAGTGCGCTGGAAAAGAAGGATGAGCGCTTAAAAAGGTTTTTATGATAAAAAAAAAATGCAATCTTCCTATGACGCTAATAAAGTGATAATTAACTGCCAAAATAAATGCTAAAAAACAGATTCTATATTTTTTGTGTTTATTATAGTACACAAATAAATTCGCTGAAGAATTTCAATAATATTCAGCAAGGAAAATTTTTAAATTGGGCTTTTTAAATATTTGTAAATTGCGAACTACTGAAACTGTGTGCTTTGGCTGTTAAAAATCTCTATTACACCAAGCATTGACAACACTTTAAAAAGTGATTAAAGGTTTTTTTAATCAATTGAAATGTATGATGTTTGCTGATTTGGAGAACTTGGAGCTTGAAATTAGGGAATTTAGAGCCGAAGTTTAAAAATCACTTACTAATCTATAGCTTGTAAGTTTTGAAAACCAAATCGCAATTCCGAAACAATTTTTTCAAGCTCCAAAATGCAATTTTTGCGTTACAACTTTTCAAAATATGCCTCAAGTTGTCAAAATTTTCTGACAGCGTAAAGTTTCCTACTTTTGGCTCTTAAACTTCTATACCATATTTATTAGTTGTAATATTTTACATATTTTTTGATTCGAAGACAGAATGCTTTATTAACAAAAAGATCATCAAGCAAAAAATAACAGTATTTTTTAAGGAAACTAAGCTTTTCAAGCACTTAACATCATATGTCCTAGACATAAATATTCCTCGCCAACTGAAAAGTTGATTTGTAAATGTAAGCATTAAAGTCTTAATTTTAAATATATCATTGAATTGTCCACATTGAATTTTAGTCCACATTTTGTACAAACTGCAGTTTATACAATACAGATAAATCATTTATAACTTATCATCAATAAAACCGGCGACAAAATATCAATAACATAGACGTTATTGACTTTAAAAAAATCCGGTGGCCTGACTTTAACCTCTATGCGTCAAACTTGCGCCGAATAATGATTTTTACGATGTTGTGATATGAATTCCCGCGAAGAGTGCGGTTGCTCACTAAAGGGATTTCCAAAGTGGCGCTGTTACTACCTTTGTACAGCTCTGCTCTTGCGTGAGTTAAAAACACTATGGTCCCGTAGCACAAAGGTAAAATTTTAAGTCATGCTATCAAGTTTTTTCTAATTCAAACTCGCTAACGGATTTATACATAATAAAACATAATCCTCAATTGTTCATAGATTCGGTAGATCTTGTGTTTAAATGTGGAAAAAATTAAATACAAAAAATCTAGCTTTTTGGTAGTAAAAAATCTTTAAAACAAAGTTAAAAATTATTTTTGAAAACAGAATTGTGAACAATTTTATTATTTATGCTAGGACTATTTTATATATGCTGATGCTATATGCTAATATGCCTATTTTTGCTCAAACAGATTTGTTTTTTTTTTTGTTTGAAGAAAATACAAAATTTTATCATTCCAAAATACTATAATTAAAATTGATAATTTTATAAATATTAAAAAACAAACGGACAATAAGATTATATTAATGAAAGATTCGCGGAGTAGTGCATTTGATTAACGAGAAAATAGCTGAAAAATTTTTAACATCAATTATTGTTACCTTATTCAGTCTACATTTTCAACTAACTATTTATACATGTACCAAAAAATGGGCAAAATTTTTATTGATAATGTCTCACTAACTGATGTTTTAATTTAAAGGAGAGTTATTTGTCAATTTTGATTATATTTCATTAAGACGCAATTAATCTTCTTACGAACGTTGCATTGAAACTATATAATAAACATAAACTTCCGCGCACATACTATACAAGTTTCACTATGGAGTAAATACCACATCCCTGCACATATTTTAAGTGTGCAAATTATCTGGTCAACTTTAAGTTGGCCGGAAAATTTACAATTAAAAAATGTGGAGATACAGTATGTACTTTCACACAAAAATTATTCAAATAGCTAAAGTTATATCTTTTTTACGTTTCAGTTTGATTTTAAAAAAATATAGTTGTACTGGAACTATGTATTCAAATATGAATTTTACCCCATATCCACCAAATTATTTAGTGGAAGTTAAAAATACCGAAAAGTATGCAAACTATTTGGTCAATTTTGATTCGGCCTGGAAATTTACATATTAAAAAAATGTTCAAGTAATGTAGTTTTGATTTGGTAAACCCTGCAGCATATATAGTATAATTTATATTTATTTTAGATTGGCAGCGCAGAAATCCCGAAAGCAGAGATTTTATTACTAATTTTCAGCTTTTTTCTAAACGATTCGTATTTTATCAAATTAAATATCAATACGATCGATACGGCAATAAATCGATAATCGAAAATCACATCAGAGCGCAGGCGTTGCAAGCTTCCGGATTTCCGAACGCAGCGCACTGCCGGTGACCTTCGTGATTAAGATTTTCGTGGTGAGACCCGGTCATTTTCAAAATAGCACCGTGAAATTGAGTCATTTTCGAGGGTTTCGGCTCTTCGTCCACGACGAATTCCTATTATACACCATCATTTAACATTAGATTTTCATTATGCAAATTTTTTAATTAACTAAATAATTTCCTATACAAAAGGAATAATTAATATTTCGCGAGATTTTATTAGAAAACGGAAAAGGGAAACCAGAAAAAAAATAGCGCAGCATACCAATTATAGTGTTTTTTTAGATTCTTTAACAAAGTATAAACAAGAATTAAAAACTGTCCTTCGAAGACTTGGACAAAGTATGAACCAGGTTTAACTAATTTAGCCGTAGCTCTGACGATACGATGACCGGGCTTAATGATTGTTGTGATAGCACAATAAGTCACCATCGCTAAAAAATACCCCATATTGTAATTTATTATTTATACACTACAGTCAACAGCACTGTGAAAGCGACAGAGCGGTCGCGATAGCCGCCGCGCAGAATAATCATAAAAAAAATAAAAAAAAACAATAACGAAATGCCCATTGTATTTTGAATTAATTTTATTACACGGCCTGAAGTTAGTAAAAAATACAGCTAGAATAAACATTGAATGTTTTGAATTTCGTTTTAATTTAAACGTAGCGAACTGAGTCTGTTCATTTTGTTGTTTACACATGATGGGCCAAAATCTTATATAAAATCTGTAATATTTAATATAAAAACATAGATAAAAACATATATTATGACAAAAAGTAATTTTTTCATGATTTCTTAATTTGTTTTTGTACAATAAAAATGACGTTTTCAGATATAAATAGGTATATTTAAATTTTTATTTTTTTATTTTAACCATTTCAAGATTTGGAAATGGATTTGAAATGAACTGCTGGCATTAATCCAACAATATTCAGTGTTTAAGTAATGTCGCTTCCTGGTGGCATTCAAGAACTCAAATGCCACCAGGAAGCGACATTACTTAAACCCTGAATGTTGAATGTTGTTGGATTAATGCCAGCGGTTTATTTCAAATCCATTTGTAAATACTTGAAATGGTTAAAATAAATAAAATTAAAATAAAAATATACCAATTTATATCTGAAAACGTCATTTATTGTGCAAAAAGATATTACAATATCATGAAAAAATTACTTTATAATATATGTATATATAATATGTGTGCCATAATATATGTTTTTTTACCTATGTTTTTATATTAATATGTTCATATAGAATAAATATCAAGAGATTTCGTACAAGATTTTGGCCCATCTAAAGTAAATTACAAAATGAACTGACTCAGTTCACTACGATTAAATTAAAATGAAATTCAAAATATTCAATTTCATTCTATCTATATTTTTTGCCGACTTTGGGCCGCATAATAAAATTAATGAAAATACAATGGGCATTTGCGTTATTGTTTTTTTTTTATTTTTTTTATTATTATTCTGCGCGGCGGTTGTCGCGACCGCTCTGTCGCTTCTACAGTGTCGTTGAGTTTAGTTTAAAAAAAGTATTTTATGACGTTACCCTGTAATATTATTTTTAAAACTAAAACAAAAATACAGTGAAGCTCCTATGTAAGTTATAGCCGCGCGTATTTTTTGCCAACTCGGACTCTTTACGCAAATCTTACATCTGGATTTTCAAAGGAATTGACCGTGATATTCATCCCGTTACTGTAATCGTCGTCTTGCTCTAAATAGCTAGAAGTCATGCTGTTTGTCATTGATACCCGTTTGGAAGATTCCTAAAATTATTTCCACCATTACCAAAATAATATAACAAAAATATGTATCGCTGTTTAGCGTTATTTACTACCCTAATCGGAGTGATTTTTAATTAGAAATTGCCCCTACTGGGGCTTTCGATTGCTTTAAGTTTAGTAATCCAAAATCCGTTACTCTTATTAATTTAAGTAAAAATCGTAAATATAACTTTTACAACACTACTAAATAATTATAATCTATATTTAAAGTAATAATGTATATTTAAAGTAATTCTGACGCAATGTTTTTTTACCCCACGATAATTACTAGGAGGAGCTGCTTTTATTGATATGTTTTAAAAGTAATTTATTGAGTAATTTAAATATTATACAAATCATAAGAAAGGTAAATTAAGAAAAAAACCTTATTTTCTTTTAAAGCAACCGATCTAAGATCTCCTTTGGGACCCTTAACCACGGCCAAATGTACAGGAATTCTCTCCTCGGGGAACAGCAGTTCCTTTTCTTCCAATTCTTCCAATAAACTTCTCCCCTCTCTAAAATTCACACCATTTTTATAAAGTTTGTTTTGTTTGCCAACCGCCGCCTTAAGTCACATCTGCATTAATTTGGATCATAAACTATTCGCTTTAAATTCTGCACAACATCTACGCACACTAATGAAAATTCTAAAAAAATTAATTTAGAAATTCAGGCATCATATAAAAACAAACATTGGTTTACCAAATCTCAACCGATCTGTTATTAGTGAGATAAAAACACTAAAAATTGTTTCCAGATTGTATTATATTTAAAATTTTAATTTTAATTTCATTTTAACTTAAATCAGATCTCACACTACATAGTCTCCGTTTTTCCCGTTTTTCGCGGTTTCAAATATTTCTTAAAGTTGTTTGACTTCTTCAAAATCTTCCCACAGTTGTTTACTCAAATAATTTTAAAAAAATAATGAAATATATTAAGATCATTTTATAATAAATTAAAAAAATAACATTTAATAAATTTTTGGACAACTCAATATAAGTCGGATCGGAACTCAAGTTAGAGCTTATAAAAAAGTTGGTATTTGTTTTAATTGTTAAAAAATTACACTCATTTTTTATTAACCTGGTAAGGACGGTGTGCCTCGAATGGGAAGGCAGGTTTTTATCTGCTTCCTACTTGCATCCATCAAAAATTTTGTGCTTCCTAACTATACCTCCGACCTTTCTTCTATCTGCATTTATTATAAAGTTACCTGCTTCCACTTTGCCTTCTAGATATACAGAGGCAGTTTTAACTGTCTCCTACTTGCCTCCTAATAAGTAAGAATTAACATAGAAGGCGGTACGCCCCCCCCGCCTTCTATCTGCTTTCGAGGTAGTTAACTTCCTATTGCTTCTAAAAAATTTTTTGCTGCTTCCTACTTGTCTCAACTCTGCATTCTACTTGCCTCCAATCTTCCGGGGACAGTTTTCAGAGCCGTCCGTACCGAATTAAAAAGAAACAAATGATCTACTTTGATCTCCTCAAACAACAAGCTTCATTTCTTTCATAATTTTTGACAAATAAAATTTAGTTGTAGTTTATCTACCTTTTTAAACTTTTTTAATTTGTCTAAGTTTGATTTTAAAATCAAGAAAACAGTGCTATTTAGCTTAATTAGCTTATTTTCTTTTCTTATTTTGCCTTATTTTGTTCAAGGAGCAAAATAAGGCTAAAATAACATTTTCAACGTGCTTGTTGACATTACGAAAAATCTCATTTGACGAAAAGCAACTTGAAAATCGCATTTAAAATTATTTAAAATTTTCAAAAAATCCCTTTGAATTTACAAAATTTTCCATTCGTTTCGTTATTTCTGATTAGGATGTGATAAATTTTTTTTAAAATCTGAATGTTTAAAACTTAAGGTGCCACATTTCAACTTAAACAATGTGTCACAGATCTTTTAGATCACTCAGAAAAAAAGCGAAAAGAGTGAGATGTTAAAATTTAAACATGATGGTGTGAACAACAGTTGACGCTATATTTTTACTTAGCATCTGATTAAAACGAATTTTATGTGATGCGTTACATTTGCCAGTTTTGCTGCCTAAACGTAAACATAATGCCTCTTCTGTGTCGCTGGCAAGCTTTTTGCTATCATAAGTGCTCTCTGTTTGCTATCATGATTGGTCAGCCGCATTAAAAAGACGGACTTTCCGCACTGTGTTTGGAAAGTGTTATCTTAACATCCAAAAACATTTCCTTAAATTTAGACCAGTTTACATAACCGCATGACAACATACTGCGCATAACCGTTTACATCTTTGAATTTGCACACAGTTTTGCTTGCATACCAGTAAGTAAAGGTTTGTAATTTGATTTACTTCTTAAAACTCGTTATTATTTATATACAAAAACCATTACTTATGTAAAATATAAATCATGAACAGAATGCCTGCTTGTTTAGTTAAACTTTCATTATACATTAATATGTAATTTTTTTTAAATAAAAAACATTAAACAAATTTTATCATGTGTATCAATTTGGATTATCATAATCCAATTCTATGGTTCAACAATTTTACGCACACATTGCAAACACGCCAGACGAGGGAAATATCTCCGGTTTATCAAGAAACATTGATTTACGCTGATTGATCCGTTCGTTTGTCGTTATCCCCGTCCTGTTTATCCTCTATCATGTATTTTACAAAAAAGAGGCGGAGATTTGTAAAATAAGAATTTAAAACGGCTTTATAAAATAGGCCCCAGTAACCTTATTTCTATTGTAAAATTATATCGGGCTGATCCCGTAATATTGTATGGGGTTCAACAGTCGGGTCTCCTACAATCAAGAAATAAAATTTAAAAACAAAAAACAACTTTACTGAGCTGGATCGATTTCCTCCGGGTCACGCGACGTGTCCTTTATCAAGCGATCGTAAAGTTTTGACTCGGAATATTCTGGATCCTCGGCTAATTCACTAGTAAAGGAGCTTTGCATAAGTCTCTCCTGAAATGTAATCGGTAATTCTTAGTTCACATACGAAATGACCAGTGAAAACGTGTTTTCCCGCGTGTTTTTACCGCAAAATTGTCACTTGTTACTGCAGTGTGAACGTTTTTTAACTTGTCACTTGTTACTGGTTACTTCGCTGTGAGCTACGCCTAATTATTTGGACCGGTTTTTTATGATATTGTGACTTAGAGCTTTTTATAAAAACTAGCACCGAGTTGGCTTAAGTTTAGGCTTGCGCTTGAACTGGAAATTAATTTAATATGCTGCTGCCATGCGTTGAAGCGCTTTAAAAATAAGATTTCCTGTCCATGTTACGGTTGTTAATGGGACTTACAGAATATATAGTAGAAAGCTTCAAAGTTAATAAGTGGGTAAAAGAAAAAAATGAATTTACGGAAACACAGAGCGGATTTGACGCGATTTGCCTTACATAGGAATAGTAATGCCACACTTTGGGCGTTTTATATCTTTAAATCATTATTACATTTATTTGTATATTTCTTGTTTTGGGCGGTAATATGTATAAGTGTGTAACCTTACTTGCCTTCTTCTCTAGTTTGTGTGTTTTTTTATTTCGGATGTAAAAATATTTTGTATTTTACTGACAAGAAAAAAAATAAATAAACAAAAGGTCCTACTTGGAGTCCCATGTCTTTGACGACTTCCCGGTCCAAAGCTCTCAAAGCGGAGCTCCGGAAGCTCCCAGGATTGGAACTGGACTCCTCGATGGCACGAAATATGGCCGCGGAGGAGAGTTCGTAGTCGCTGCGGAGCATGAACTCAGGAAGCGCGGACTCTGTCGCGTCCACAGACTCTCGAAAACTGGACACGTCGGCTTCCGCTTCAGGATTTTCCTGGGTACCGTGCAAGGAAAGCGGATCTTGCTAAAATGAATCCAGCATTCCCTATGTTATTTTTTTAAAACCTGCATTTAGCGCACTAGGATGCGGTAGTGCCTATAAAAATGTGCACTGCTAAACTGTTTTGATTAATTGTTTTCGCAGCATTAAGTAATTTATACGAAAGTGGAGATGCCTCAACATATCCCTACAAATGTAAGCCAAGAAATCTCCATGCATTTTCAGTATATATATTTTTCTTTTTGTTTAATTTAAACTTTGACATATTTTAAAATTTGTGGAGCTTGAGTTAACGATTTAGCCTTAATTTGAATCTAAAGTTTTATATAAAAAAGACCTTTTATAAATAAAAATTAAAAAATAGTTGTTTTGGCGAAATAATTAATTTTAAAGTTCTTTGTTCTTTTTTTAGCACACAATTTAGTTAATTTTTGCCAATTTTGATATAGTGTCGATGGAACTTAGGGAATTGGAACCTTTGGAGCCGCAAGTGGAGGAATTGGAACCGTAAGTTGGTAACTTGGGGCCAAAACTAAAAACAACAAAAACATATTCTTAAGCCTAAACAAAGCCTAAATCGAAACCCAAACCAATTTTTCTTAAAAGCTCTAAGTTCCTATTGTTCGCGGCTCCAAGTTTCCTACTCACGCTCTAAAGACCCCGTATCCAAATTTTTGTTCACATCTAAATTATAAAATGCTAGACTTATGTATAAATCCACCTTTAATTGATGAGATACGTTCATTATTTCCAGCGCATATCATTTTGTATACTGTTTAATAAACTT
>JASAMX010016839.1:30000-53616 GCA_030248175.1 Microlaimidae sp. YZB2_3
AAAAGTAATGCCACAGATTATTTTGCCGAATTGTTTATTTATTTAATGACTTATATATAATACTAATAGGATTAAAATGCCAATGGACCAAATTAAAATATGTTTCAAGCATTAAAACATGTTTCAAAATTAAAACATAAAAAAATTTAAATTCTCATTCAAGAGGCGAAGCGTTAGCTCCAAAGCTATGTCCACTTTAACTGGCCGGAGCAGAGAACCGGAGCACGATATTAAGAGTAGACATATCACTAATAGCAGCAGACAGACAGCTTAATTATAAATTATTTATTGCATCTATTGTAAAAAAACTGAAAATTCAGATAATTTTAAATCTGTTTCATCGTTTAACTTTTTTTTTAAATTTTTTTTTTGTTTAAAATATCGTAAATATAATTAGATAACTTTGTAACATTTGTTCCTTACTCTGGCGTAAACTTCGGCAAAAATACACGAATTAGTTTTAGTAAAAATTTTCTTTTTGTTTTACCATTTTTTCCATCATAATTACCCAAGATTAAATGATTAAGACTAGTGACGTTCCTACCTTCTAATATTCGTAGTACGTACTGGCCATTTAAAACAAAGGGAGCACCCCTTGAATAGCAATTTTAAGCTTACTTCGGTTTGAAATATGAGCTTTAAACTATTGTAGCCGCATTTTTAGAGCTATTTTTAAGATTTTTAAAAAGTTTTTAAAAAAATTTGTTTACAAAAATTTGTTTACAATCTATGGTACTACTCTTAACTATTCACAAAAATAGTATAAAAATAGGGTTGCCGATTATAAAGCTGTCAAAAGCCTTTTTTGCCGATTAAATTGCCGATCATAGTGCTGCTGTGTGATGCTCTGCGTAAACTTCGGTAAGGATAGAAGAATCAGTTTTATTAAAACGTTTTTCTTGTTTTACGATCTTTATTTTATTTTCTGTTATAATTAAACAAAATGAACCGTTTTGAACGCATAATAAACCGACTAATTTGTTCAATACGCGTGATAAACAGAAGAATGCGTGAAATAAAGAGTTCCTTAAATATTTAAGGGGCCCCTTAGAAAAGCGGCCAATTAAATTGATTTGAGCAACCACAGATAAGGACCCCCTTATCTAAGGGGCCCCTTAGAGGTTTGAGGGCCCAGCTAAACTAAAGACCCCGTTAAAATAAGGACGCCGTTGAACAACCGGTGTCGCGGGATATCTTTCCCCCCTTCTTTTTTCCCCTCCGGAAGATTTATCCCGGTAAAAAGCCGGGATAGTTTTTCCCCCCGGAAAAACCATCCTGGAAAAACGCCGGTTAATTCTTTCCCCCCTCGGTAAATTCTTTCCCCTCGGAAAGACTATCCCGGTTAAAAACCGGGATATTCTTTCCCCCCTCTTTTTTATATTGTTGTTCGTTTGTTTTGAATTTTAGCTTGGTTTTAAGGTTTTGCTTAGGCTGCTTAGGGAAACTAAGGTTTAAAATGGTTAAGGTAGTTCATGGGTTTTATTTCAATAATTTTATGAATTTATGAAAGTATCATGATAACAAAATAATCATTTTAATTTAATGACGCGTTTTTGAAGAATGCGCAGAATTAATATTATAAACTTTATGCAAATTTTTGAAGGGGGAAAGAATATACCGGTAAAAACTTTCCCCCTGATTATAACGCTAAAATAGAAAATTACAAACAAAATTAAAATCGTGAGTAAACATGTTTTAATGGAATTTATTACACAAAAATTGGTATTTGAGCTAATAAAGGTACAGCTATTCAAATTATTTTTAAAAATTCTAAGTTTATATGATTTTAAAATTAAAAAGCATGGGGGAAAATCTATCCCGATATATTCTTTCCCCCGAGGAAAGAATTTACCCAGGGGGAAAAGAATATCCCGGGATAGTTTTTCTGGGGGGAAAAACTATCCCGGAATAGTTTTTCCGGGGGAAAATTTTTTAGGGGGGAAAGAATATCCCTTGACACCGGCCCCTGCTGCAGTTTGCTATTAAAATAGAATATTTTCAAAATAGTCCATTCTAATAATATTTATATTCTGATGGTAGTATGACATGGAACGTCTCTTCTGAAGTGATGACTCAAAACTACTGGCGAGTATAGACTAGTTCGGAATAAGCGTCTTTTACTGTACGAGAGAGGGTACAAAAGAAAAAAATAAAATTTAAAAAAATCTTAGCTTTCTTAGTTTCTAAGTTTAAACCTATACTTCATAAAAATTGCTACACAATGATATGTTTCACTACGTTGAAGTGCTGTAATATATCAATTTGTGCTAAATAAGTTTTTTTTTAATTAAACATCACAATACTTTAAAATCATCACCAAAATAGTATTTTCCTGAACAGTGATTTCGAATTAGTAAAAATAAAGATGGAATTTGTGCTTTTAAACTAATTTTAAACCTACATAAGTTTTTTTAAATGTTTTGCTTGTAAAACTATTTAAAATTTAAAAATTAATTTTAAAAAGTCCATTCCAAACTTTTAAATTAAGCATTTTCTGTAATTGAAACATTAAAAAACTGGCAACCAAGCGCGCCAGCAGCGCCGTACCTACGAAGCGGCAAAAAACTAAAAATCTCCAAAAACTGCTTTTGCTTTTGCAATATTTAAAAAGTATTTAAGAAATTTTGAAGAGAAGGGGTCAAGATTTTAAACCAATAAATATTTGAAATATTTTAAACCGTAAAATGTACTAGTCGCTCGCTGTTTCTCAATTTTCCCTCTACATATGATTGGCGCTAGTAGTTATTGTACCCTCTTCCTAATATTAAAAAACTTTTATTCCGAACTAGTCTATAAGAGGTGCCACAAAATAAATCACAACCAGGTCGTAAATTGCAGTGGTAGCGCGCGGGACTGAGATGAACAGTCCTGGTAATTTGAGGAAAGGATACCAAGGTTCGAATCCCGGTATGGTTATTTTTCTTTGTCTCCAAAAAATCCACACCTTATCTCGCCTCCAGTTATGGGTCGTCACAAGTGGTACCCATACCGCACCTTTGGAAAAAGCATGCCTGCGGGGTGCTAAAGTGAGCGGTTTGAACCCAAGACGGTTATTTAAGAAGCTTGCTGAGAGTAGCCTCTTCTTGGGTGGGAAAGGGTGACGTGGAACCTCCTCTTCTGAAGTGATGACTCAGAATTTCTGGCAAGTATAAGAGGCGCCGTAAAGTAAATCACAACCAGCCCGTATGGTGCAGTGGTTGCACGCCCGACTGAGATAAACAGGCCTGGAATTCGAGGAAAGTAGACGCAGGTTCGAATCCGGTAGGGTATTTTTTTCTGTCTCCAAAAATATCGTTATCTTATCTCGCCTCCAGTTACGGATCGTCACAGCAAACTCTCTATTTACAAACTGGCAAGGCAAACTGAAACTGGCAAATTAACTGCACCTATTTCACACAGATTAGAAAGAACAGTAGGCTATTATATAGGTATAACGTAATTCAGATTTACTGGAATAGACCAAACAATTTTAAAATTATAAATATTAGAAATTAACTACAAGAAGCTATAAAAAAATTAAAGTTCAATCATCAAAGTTTTTTCTAAGAATTATATACGAGAGCTGACACTGTGCAAAGAAAACAGCTATGAAACAGCGTATAATCAAACTTTTTTAGAACGTTTAAAAGACAAAAAAAAAATGAGCGAAGTTTGGGGTTTTTTAGTTTTTTTTTAAATTCTATTGAACTATTTTTTGGCTATTATAGTTTATTTTTTACTTCAAAATTTGATGCTAGTGGTGGTTTTTTTACTTGTAGGAGAAAAGAAATAAAATAGAAAAATACATGGGGCCTATTTCATTAAAATTGCTTGTAATTAATTTAAAGCTGTAAATTAATAAACGCATATTTTTCTTTTGTATTTTAAATTAAAAATTATATTAATAAAATTGCGTTTAGAAGTTAAAAAATTACATGTCTGTAAATTCCGTAAATTCCACAGTTACGTACGTATTGTTTAATTAATAAAATAAGAAGAAATTAAATGCGTTTATTAATTTACAATTAGAAAAATCTTTATGAAATAGGCCCATGGAGTTAAACAGCTAAATTATTATAAATTAAAAATTTATTGAATTATTAAAATAGCCAGAATTAGTATAAAGCATTTCAACTGAACAAGATTGCAACCACAAACTTGAAAACTTGATTTGTTCCATTTCGTTCTATCTACAGTTACGTAGGAGCAAAAAATTAAAAACTGAGAGTAAACTTAC
The DNA here is from genome assembly GCA_030248175.1 of Microlaimidae sp. YZB2_3. NCBI lineage: Eukaryota > Metazoa > Nematoda > Chromadorea > Desmodorida > Microlaimidae > Microlaimidae sp. YZB2_3. The sequence goes on from JASAMX010016839.1 coordinate 34,217, forward strand.
TTTCTGATTTGTTAGATTTTATGTTTAAAAATTCCATTTAAACGAAATCAAAGCGGAAAATTTTTTCTGTAACTTATTTAATTTGCAGAAAAAAATAAAATAACTTTTCACGCTTGTAGTTAAATTAATAATAGATTTCATTTAAAATACGTCTTGGCCACATATTTGCTTTAGTTTGCGAAAAATTTTTATAAAAAAAATAAAATATCACAAAAAATCATTGAATAATAACTAGAAGGGGTATATTTTTTTCCAAATATTTTTTTATTTGTACAATTATGCTACCAATAAAAAGTGCAATATTTGCTAAATTTTAATAACCAATAAGGAGAGAATATTGATTATTACAAATATGGTAAATATAGTTTTGTTTTTATTGATTATTAAATAACCCCCATTTTTCATTGAACAATAGCACAAGCGAGCTGTATTTCATCACGAAAAAATTTTTTCTTTTATTTTTCAATACAATATTATAATTTTCATTAAAAAAATATTCTTAATACATTGTTTGTTTAAAAAGTTTACAGCAAAAACAGTCGGATCAGTTCAAGCAGAATTACTCATTTTACTGCAGGCTTTTCAACATTCGACTGGAGGGAGCTGTCAGCGGTTTTTTAGCGACTAATAAGATAAACGCTTTGTGCGAGTCCCATAGGTAGTTGGCAAATCCAAAACTTAAAGACACTATAAAAAACCATTTAATACCTTAAAATAGACATGTAAACGGTGTCGCGACAATTGACCCCCAACCAAATTGACCCCCAGCGCTCTTTTAGGCTGTCAGGCTTAGATTTGAGGCTAAGTTTAATATTATGTTAAAGCTTAGCTTAGGCTCAGGGGGCTTAGGCGGGGGGGCTTAGGCTTAAAGGGCTTAGGCGGGGCTTAGGCGGGGGCTTAGGCGGGGGGAGGGCTTAGGCTGGGGCTTAGGCGGGTGGGCAGAGGCGCGAGGCATGGGGGAAGGTTTATGCCGAGGCTTAAACTTAAAGGCCTCAGGAGAAGCCTAAAACAGCGCTGGGGGTCAATTTGGTCGGGTGTCAATTGTCGTAGAACCATGTACTCCGCCCTTAAAATCAGTAATCTTCAATTTATTTAACCTTTTAAATATGTTTAAATTAATTTAAGCGCACTTTTTAGAACTATTTTTGATGGGATTTTGAAAAGTTTTAGTTTACAAAAAAATATTTTTTTGATATCCCTTCTTATTTATTCAGCAAATTAAAACAAAAATAATGCGGAGCTCTGAAGCTACGAAGAACATACTACAGGGTGCTCAGTCTTTTAGTACGTTTTTAGTCTGAGATTTGCAAGTTTTGAATCCAAAAAAGGTTTGTAACAACTAAAATTTACATACAACTTCAACAATATTGTCGTGGTTTCACCGAAAAACAAATCCAGCAGTTCAACAATTTGCAGGAGTAGAGAAAAGTTTAAACGTTATAATGCGAGTGAACAAAAGAATGCATTTTAACTTTTATCTCTTCTCGCTGGAAAAAGCTTTAATCTAAGTGGGTTTTCTCTTTAGTAAATGCGGGTTTTAATGGTTTGTTCACCAAAAGTAATTACAGATAATCCAGAGACGAAATAATAAAGTTGACGTCTGATTCAATATCCAATTGAATTTGCACGGTTAGAAAAAATTTTGTAAACACCTTGCTGAAAATGTTTTACTTTAAATATTCCTTAAAAATAAAACAAATTTCTCCTGACTCATAAATTGTAAATCTATGTTTATTAAAGTGACAGTTTCCTTAAATATTAATAATTATTTTTTGATAAGACATTTGGAGTTGATATGACATATAACACACGAGATTTTTTGTTATAGTTTATTATTTATGTAAAAAATCTTGCCTTCAATTTTATAAATCTTCTCTGTATAAAAATCGCCCCATTTATAAAAAGGTAAGAAAATTTAATAAACAATAATCCAATAGTTTTTAAACCTTTAAATTTTTTTCTTAAAGTAAGGTACAATAATTGATGGTTATGACAATAATGATTGTTTTATCTATGGGTAAATTATTAATCAAATTCAAACAAATTAAAAAAAATAATTTAACTTTAAAGGTGCGGTGCGAAGTCAAATATTTTGTCTCCGATTTTGATGATATTTTGAAAAAATCTCACTCCTGCCCCAATAGCCCACAAAAATTTTTTTATCAAAATATATCCACTGGTTAAGGAAATATGACCCTCAAAAATGGTTTTTTGACAATTCTGTATTTGAAAGATTGCTTGCCCAATGGGTATAAAAAATTTAGTTACAAAATATGCACTCATAAAAGCGGCTATTTTTTTACTTTAATTTGATACCTTGATTGTTAAAATTGGACCTGTATTTCTCGAGATATTGCGTTTCCTGTACAAAAAACCTCGATTTTTTCGCTAAAAATACAAAGTGTAGGCAAAAATGTAGGGCAAACTTTATCAAATCACTGCCATCGTTTGGTTTTTTAGCGAAAAAAATCGAGGGTTTGGTTTTCTGTACGGTAAACGCAATATCTTGAAAAAAAAACTGTACCTATCTTAACAATCAAGGTATAAAATTAAAATAGAAAGTAGCTTTTTTCTTTGAGTGTGTATTTTGTAACTTAAATTTTATACCCATTGAGCACTCTTTGAAATACAGGATTGTCAAAAAAACCCATTTTGGGGGGGTCATATCTCCTGAACCAGTGGAGATATTTTCATGAAAAAATTTTTGTGGGCTATTGGGGGCAGGTTTTTACAAAAAATTATCAAAATCGAAGACAAAAAGTTTAACTCCGCAATACACCTTTGAGCGAATCGCTGGTTTTTGTAAACAAAAACCCCTATTCACATTCTAATTTCACCACATTTTTTGAGTATATACTTGATTTTAAAAAAAACTTATTTAAAACGTCAAAATATAACTCGAAAGATGTAACTAAAATACGAAAAAACGTTTTTAAAAATTCAATAAGCTTTAGATTAATCATTTGAAGACTGGAAGTTCCTTCGTTTTAAATGATTGAAGCTCCGGCTAAATTGAATGACATTCAAGGTAAAAACATCAGTAGTTAAGCTTTTTCTTGGTAAAATGAAAACTTCAACAAATCTGATAGACACTATTTCAATCTAACTATACTGGCGAAAATCATCTAATCCAAGAAAGGGAGAACACGCAATAATTGACAGGGAATGACAAATTAGCAATGCATTGTTGATATATAAGAAAGAAGAAGCCAATATTTCTTAAGATAGCGGCATAAAGCTGTTTCTTTCAGCATGCGCCATAAATATTAGTAAATAATGTTTACTAGACAAATTTGGACCTCGTTAATTGATTTTTGACTCACCAGAATAATATATTTTTTTATCAAAGAATCAAAACGTTTTTGAAAATATCAAAAAAATTATTCGGGTTTCATCGAAATCGACGCGAATTACAAATTATGTTTTATTTAGTTTCTTAGGATAAATTAGAATAGCAGTTTTTTAAACAAGCACACCATTTTAAGCGTATCTAATTCGACTAAAAACAGGACCAAATACTTTTTTCTGCGTTCTTTAGATTAACAATTTGAAATCTACAACAATGATTCACTTTGCACATTTCACTATTTACAGTAATAAAGACAAATTGTTTCGAAAGAAAACGAATTGTTGTTTTAGTAATAGTACTAAATCAAGTTTAAAATCTTATCAAACGTTATATAATATATACCATGTAACTTTTGTTATATAGAAGTGCACAATTTTACAGCAATAGAAATAGAGTTTTTCAGTTTTTTTTTTCAAACTGAACAAAGACACCCGGAGGCTCCAGTGATGAAAAATAGCATTTTTTTAGACCATAGCTTTGAATGTTTATGACTATACGAAATTCCCATCGGGATTACACGACTTTTTTTACTTAAATACATCAACTTCTCTAAGTTTTTCAAAAGTTGGTTTTGAATAGGTAAGAAAACAATGAGTTACTTTTATTGTGCATGGTTTAAAAACTAAAAAAATTAATGATTTTTCAAAAAACAATAGTGCATTCTTGTAAGGTAACTAACTTAATTTCGTAAGGTATGTAACTTTTATTCTCAGCATTCTTATAAGATAACTGTTATTTTCAGATAGATTCAGTTTTATTTAATTTGAAACCTGTTCATCATATTTTATTTAGAACTTACAGTTTAAATTGCCCAATGTTACTTTACTTTACTGCCTAATTCTTTAATGCTTTAATACTTTAATGCCCAATGTTACTTTACTGTCTAATTCAATGTTACTTTCAGTAATGCTACAAAAAGTTTGCCACAAATCTATTACTCATTTTTTTTTAATTTCCAAAATATTTTAAATTTTAGTATAATTTTCCTAATTAGAATCGAAAGAAAATACTAATAGAATGATTTGCTGTGATTTTTCAAATTATAAATTAAAACACCAATGACAATTGTATACACGTAATGTTTTTGAACTATACAAGAGAAAAAACATTTAACAATACAATTGCACTCTTTTAAAGTAGGTGTTTAATATATCTCAAAATATCTTTCTTTCCAACGTGGTCTAGCGGGTTCAATTTCTGTTTGTTAAAAATAAACAATGAATAAAAATTTTGGTTTTCGGCTTTAATTTCGGTCGGTTACAAAAAACAAAACACCAAAAAAAAAACATAAAATAACAAATATCACTTTTAATCATTTATTATTCATAAATGTTATAAAAACTTGTTCTACTAGTTTTTTAAAGAAAATTATGAAAGAAAAAAGACAAAAGTGACCGAAAATAAATATCAATTACCTTATCTGTGAGCAACAACTAAATGAACTTAGTATGTAACTCACGAAAGATCAATCATGTTAATGAATAAAAGTGAAGGTTTAAAGATTTGATGTATTTGCTTAACCATATGATTTTATATTTATTTAATAAACTCTGGGTCACCTTTTTTCTCTCAAGCATTCCTTTGTTTTAGTACATTGGTAATGTTCCAACTTATTCAACAATAAGAATCGTTCACATTCTAAGTTAAAATCATTGCTGTTCAACTTACTAACATATTGTTAAAAGTGAATTGCAGAGACTGTTTCGAATTAAAACCTCAGTTTTTAAAAAATTAAAATAGTATTTTTCTAAATTTTTTCAAAAGTATTAAAAACGTCACGTAAATTTTTTAAACATATGGTGAATATAATTTTTGCCAATATTGCGAATCAAAAACGCGAGAAGAATTTTTTTAAAAGCACGGTTATAAAAAACACATTCTACTTAAATCTAATTTTGTAATTTCTAAACATATTTGCTGTTTTTTTTTCATTTTTTAGCCGTGCATAAAGTCAGTTTACAAATCTGTGTAATCAGATAAATCTGGCTGGGCTCGTAAAATTTATGAGGACAGAAGAACGGAAATTAGATTTTTGTGGTAATGATGTCATTACCACAAAAATAATAAATACGAATTAAAAACATAATATAAGACCTTACTCTTTGATTATTTATTAAATTATAATATATTGAATTATACCTGAGTGACATCGTAAGTTTGTTGGGGATTGAGCGGACCAATTAAAATTTTGCGGTTATGACATTTAAAAAAATGAATAGGAACGCAGAATTGTATTTAATCCCGCATTTTCACAATAAATACCAAAATTAGTCAACTTTCGACCTTAAAAATGGGATTTATGTTTTAAATTGACTAATTTGATAAATGAATGGTTAAATAAAATATCTAATCTTTAATCTTAATTTTTTTTGATTAAAATCCTAAATTGTTTAATAGTTAGAGAGTCGGTTTAATACTGTAGATCATCATGGTCAACACGTGTGATTTGCCTACAGCATATAAAACTAAGGCGGAGCTCAGAATATAAAAATATCAACAACTTCGCTTCGAAACTCCAACCCAAAAACAATTACCAATAACAAGGAACTTCGGTCTTTATAAGCGAAGATAGCTTAGCTCTTCCTAAGTATTCTAAAGTTGATCTAACCTTTAAATAGATTTTGTGCCATTTATTGAAGGCGCATTTTTACCGCGCCGCGATTTTAAACATTCAGGATTATGATCGCTGCTCAGTTTAATAGAAAAAAAAAACAAAAAAGAAAAAGGTGGGATTTTTATATAGTCCAAAAATTTTTGTATTAGGGAAATATTTTTTGAAAATTACATAATATGCTAGCATAGACTACATGAACAGAAACATGACAAAAAAGGAATATCCAAAAAAAGTTTCCCTATACCCTATGTGTAAAAAAGCTGTCCGCCTCACTGAGTAAAATATCCAAAACGGCCCCCATAGTGAATATACAAATAATTTTTTAAATAATTTCTAATTTTTACAATCAATAAATGTTACAAAAATATGTGTTTCGGTCTACATAATTCTCGACGTATTTCTTGATTTAGCTTTAAGAATATGATACTCGGAGCTTATCAATGGAGAATCACGACAGTAAATTTAATGTAGACAAAGGTCTTGAGAAGAATTAAAACTAATTTGTATAAGACCGGAAGAATGAAGAAGAAAAAAAATATGCACTACTAGCTATTTTTTTAGAAAAAATGTTTTATGTTTGTTATTTTTGTGTATTATGATCGTGTTTTTTTTCCGTTAACCAACTTCATATACAAATTATTTTTAAATCTTTTTGAGACCTTTGTATACATCAATGTAACCGTCGTGATTCTCCATGCCTTCTCAATTATTCAAAAGTTTTTCTCAAATAGGGGGGAACTCAGGGGGGTTCTCTGGAGCTTGGAGCTTCGGCTGTACATCATTAATTAGCGAATCTGATCGGTTTGCAGTAAAAATCGATTTTAGTGTTTTCGGATATTCTCAAAAAGATTCGTGATTAGTTCGCTTTGGTAATAAAATGCATTGTAGAGTTTCGTATAATTTTTTCTGGAAAAAATGATGATGAAAATGTTTCTTTAAATTTCTTGAATAAAAATATAATGAGCATAAAAATAATTTTTTTGAAATTTATGCAACTGGGCAACTAAAAATGATATTCAGTTTTTTTAAAACGCTTTAATTAAATAAATTATTTTAAACAATGTTGGCGTTTGCAACTTTTTAACTATAATCATTAGAAAAATTAAATTAATAGTTTTTTTTAAATGATAAGAAACAACCGACAAACTAAGTCCAATAAATCGGAAATAAAATTAAAATTAACTTAAGCTTAATTATACTAAAATTTATTGTATCTGTGTGTGTTTAATTTAAATAAGTTTTTTTTAATCTGTTCTTGTTTCATCTTTTAAATAAAATTCGTATTTAATAAAAGCGGTAACAATACGAAAATAAATCAAATGTGGGGTGCTTTTAATCAGCTTTAGTGGGTTTATTTTATTTGCTGTATAAAAGCAAAAGTTTTTCGCTTAAATAAAGTAGATTTTTAAACTAAGTAATAAAGACAGTTCTGTTAGGGTTTTTAGTTCAAAGAAGTTTATGCTTCAAAAAGTTTTGTCTGTTTTATACTCTTATTTTATTTTAAGCAAAAAAATTTTGTCTTTACTTTGTGTTTTTTTAACTTCTATTTACTTTTTCTTTTCCATTTCCATATAAGCGTTCATGTTTTTTGTTAATTAAAATCTATTAGCTATTTATAAATCTATGTAATATTTAATATTCAATACTTTATTTTAATTATTTTTTTTTAATTTTAACAAAAACTGGTAATTTATTAAGGCTAAAAGTTGAATATTGTTTTATATTTTAGACATAGGCGGTATTTTAAAGAAAACCTCTATCTTATTAGTTCGAAAAATGACAAAAACCATAATTTAATTCAAATACGAATTTACAAAAACCATTAGAAATAGCTCTAAAAGGTGGATAAAATATTTTAGCGTAAAATTTGACGTTAAATAAGTTTTAGTTTACTTATGACAATTTTCAAATAGGAATATCAGTAGTATTATGCTATTGTGAAAAATAAATTTTAAAAATTAAAAAAACCTATTATTAAATTCAACTTAATTGGTTGCAAATATTGAAGCGAAAATAAAAACAAAGTATGGTGGTATTTACTTATTTTCAAATTGAAATAAAGTGCTATCTATTTGAAATTTTCGCTTTGTTTTCAAAAACAAGAGGAACCCTCAGCCGAACAGTTTCGCCAAGCGTACCAACCAAAAAGTTTTGAAACTCGGCGACAAAGGCGGAGCTATTACTGCAACGACAAATGAAATTTTGCAACGACACATCTGAAGTATGGTTTTTTTAATCAAATAACATCTAATTTTTGTTCTTTATCTTTCTGTTTTTTTTTTTAAATTAGGATGATTTTGTATCAGAAACTCGCTAAATATGAAACCAAATTTTATAAAACAAGTATTAGTCGAATTAGTATTCGATTGGCATTTGATTAGACATAAAAATTGTTCATTGGTTAATACAGTGGTCAAATAACAAATATCAAGCTAACTAAATATATCGTTAGTTTAATACCAGAAAAAATTTTTGCTTTAAAAAATAAATAAAATAATAGTTTTAAAGTTAAATGTGCATTCCTCGAAATGATCGCGTTTGTGATTTTCCACCGGTCAATTTTTCAATTTTACAAAATTGCCCATGTTCTAAGCTTTTCAAAAATATTGTAATTCTTTATCATTAAACGATATTTCGGTTTCTAAAATCATAAATTAAACCACGAAACCGAAGTTTTTCAAGTAAAATTTTGATGTGTTAATTTTGAATTTGAAACACAATTATACTCTTTTAGAGTCTTTAATTCTAAAAAACACAAAAAATATGTTTTAAAGTATTAAATGGCTACCAAAATTAAAAATCCGTACAAAACAAATGGAAGGGGCGTGTTTTAAAAATCAGCGGATTAAACTGGGGGAAATTAACCTGGGTTGTGTTCTCATCAAATTTAGAGGACGCAAAAAAGGGGGTGGTGTATTTTCAAGCCATCAAAGTTGCTGAAAGAACAAAATTCATACTTGTTTCTTAACCAGATTTATACGCGGGAATCACTAGGAATTATGTGTTTTAAAAATCACCACAAAAAAATGGTAAAAAAATGGTTTTCGTTCTGAACTAAACTAAATTTATTGTTTATTAAACTAAGTTTACTAAGTCAAACACGTAACGAAACAAATTCAAATAAATGCTAATAGGAGGCTAAAGAGGCTAAACGTAAAAAGTTACGCTCATAAACTGAACATAAAATTATAAAACAAACAATTTTTAAAAAATATCTTACCCTCTTTGATTTATAGCAATGCATAGACTGCACATAAAATGATCAGTATGCTCTTAATATCTTACCCGAAGGCATATGCGCTGGCACCCTTTGGTTTATAGCGATCGGGGCGGTCTGAGCTTTGTGAAATTGGATCGTCGCATCTTTGTGAGCTTGCGCAGTCGCCGACTGAGGCGGCCGAAACCCGGCGGCCGGTTCCGCCGCCGAAGTTCGTGCGAATCCGGGTTGCTGAACGATCGGGAAAATCGGCTGAGGGTGAAAGGGTTTGGAGACCGACCGCGCCTTGGGCACGAACTCAGGAGCGTTCACCCAATCTGAAAAAAAAACAAAATAAAAACATATTATAAAAAAGTTATAAACATATTGGTGGATATTAGTGTCTCGAATTGGGTACGCCTTAAATCAGGCGCACTTATATTGGGGCAACTTAGTCTACTTATTCATTATGGGTTTTTTTCCAACTTGAGTGGATAATCTGGAAAAATAGAAACATATAAACAAACAATTTAAAACATATTCCTTGGATAGAATTATTCCCCTTGTGGGGCACAAGCTATGTTAGGCGCAGTCTAGTACTTTTTTTAGATTTTTTTGTCTAAACATACGCTCGTGGTGAGATCGTCCGTTTTTCCTGCTCTACGCTTAGAGCATTATTCAAGGCTAATATAATATAATGATTTTAAAATTTTGTTTTATCTTACTGCATGATTGTTTTTATATAAAGCTCGTTTTTACTCTTACAATAAAAAAATCAACAAAATTAAATTTAAATAAAAAAAATATAATTGCAATTTAAACTTATGAGTTTTACTTTATTTGCAAATGTTTGAAATCAGCTATACTAAAAGCTATTATTAATCTTTTTTCCAGTCTTATTCCGCTTAAAATTTATCATAACATACACGTATAATCTTGCCATGGAATGTGTCTCTAACCACTATATCACCTTCTCACTACGTAATCACACTCACCTTTTTTAATTGACACCCCGGCAACCGGCGGTTTGATGTCCTGTCCAGTTTCCCCAGCGTCTTTGTAATAACTTGGGGGTGGACAATCCTCCGGTTCAAAAGAAATTTTACTTATTGTCATTTTTTGATTGTCTTCGTCTTGAAAGCCATTCATTTTTAGTTGTTTTTTAGTATAAGCTATACTTAAATTTAAATAAAAAGTCACCGATACGATTGCAAATATATGTCACATGTTTTGCTGTTTTCTGTTTCTTAAATAAAACGTCAATACATAAATGATAAAATAAGATAAATCTAATTTAAAATATCGTATTTTCATTTATACATTTTTAAATCTACGTTTAAAACGAATGAATAATTGTATTTTGACATAGTGTTACTACATACATGGAAAAAAAACAAAAGCCAGTACAGTAAGTACTATTATAAAAGATTTAAATTTGAATTCATTGGATAACAATTTTTAATAATGTAAAATAAAATGGTTTTATGCCTAAAAAATAACCATATTGTAAAAATCGTGATTCTAAAACATTGTTGTAAGAATGATTTTTTTAAAATTACCATTTACTCCAACTTCAAAAAATAATATGCAGCTGGGCTGTATATCGTTGTTCACTAATAGAAACTACCAAAAATCAAAACCATTTACCTTTAACACAATTTTATAATAATTAATTTAAAAGAACGGAGATTGCGCGTGCGAGCTTATGTGTATGTTTGCTTGTTTAATTATTGTATTGTTATGCGATTTAGGGTCGATCAATAGAGCCTAGAGAACTTGGAGTTGCAGCTTGGAGCCAAAGATAAGTAACTCGGAGCCGTAAGTGGGGAACTTGAAGCCATAAGTTGGGAACTTGGAGCCAAGAATAAAAATCGCTAAAACGTGTACCTAAGCCTAAGAGAAACCTAAATTTAAGCCCAAACCAATTTTTTCTGAAAGGCTCTAAGTTCCCATTGCTCGTGGCTCCATGTTCCCAAAATTTTCCGATGGCTCTAAGTTCCCTGCTGGTGGCTCTAAAGACCTCGTAACTTGTTATACATATTTTAAAATGATAATTTGACATTATTAACACAGCAAAAAAATAAGAAATGAAAACAATAATGAGTCTTTTTTTATTGAAAATAAAAAAAATAAGAAAAATCTTGGATTTGACTAAAAATATTTTTTCATGCATCTGGGGTCCATACTCGGGGTAAGATAGCTTAAAAAATCTCTGGAAATCAGAAATTTCATTTTTAAATGAGTGGTTTTATTCTTTATCTCTGTTTAATTTCTGTTATATATTAGTTATCCACTTGATTTTGACGAATCATTCATTTCGTCCATGCGTTAACTGTTATTTTCTCCACATTGAAAATTAATTACACAATTTGTGTATATCTATAGATTATACAAAAGTGACGCGGACTGGAAAATAATTAATTGATTAAATTAAATTAAATTAAAACAACATAATAGATGATTTAGAGGACCGTTATATTAGTGTATCTAACTTTAAAAGTTTTGCAAAAACAGAAAATTTGTAAAAATCGAATGTTTCGTAGGCAAAATTTTTTAACTTAAAATATTTTTCCAGTAAAAATAAATTTTGTACAGGTTGTCGATCTATTTGATAGATGCAAAACTCATTCCATTTTGAGGCATAATATCAAAAAAGACAAATAATACTCGAAATAAGGGCTAAAAAAAATCTTGGATCCCAAAATTGGAATTTGTTGAAATTTATATAGCTAAGCCTGGACCTTTTTTTTCTTTTCAGGTTCCAAGTTCCGGTTTTTACGATTGAAAATTTCTTTAAATTTCCGACGGCTTCACGTTCCCTGCGAAAGGTTTCAAATATTTTGTACTAACTGCTATTTAAACGCCAAACGTTCATAGATGGAACTGGGCGAAATATTGTGCCCCGAATCAAAGATACAATTAAAAATTACTTTGTTGTTTTTTAAAATAAAAACCTTATTTTTTATTACTTAATTGTTTAACCGTATCATAAGTTACCAAGTTAAACAAACAAAGCTTTTCACATAGAGCGTATACCATTTGCTTATAACCCGATAAACCAAAATTCCGCGTCGCGTAGTGAGTGGGCTTACACAAAATGACACAGGGGGTAAGCCAGAAGATTTGGGATTTTTAATCCTGACTCAGCGCCTGAACGCATTTTTTCCAGCTTAAAGATTGGCATTAGGGAGTCGGGGAGTTATCGGTTCGATTTAGAACAACAGGATTCATATTTACTACTTTGCACGTGTGGCCGCTTTAAACCCTTCCTATTAGCTACTGCCCAGGCATAAAACTTTTTAAACTCACCATTTGTAAACGCATTGTATATAGATATTTAAGTATTGGAGTGCGAGATAACCGCGCCCCTGCTATTTTGCACACCCATTTTTTTTCTCTAAGCTGATCTCTTCAGGAATGCAGTTATGAACCTCGCGCAATGCATTTTGTTTGCCGAGGCAATTAAACAAAATAACAAACTACAATTACTTTTAGTTGGTTTTAAAATTGGCAGATCGGGACTTATCAACACATTTTTTAACAAATATGTCAAACAGTGAATGATTGTTTGGTTGTATTTTATTTTAAAAAATGCAAAACTTTGAATGAAATAATTTTTTTATTTAGTTAGCAAAAACAAAAGTTAATAGTGAATTAATAAAGCTAATTTAAAAAAAAAATCCAATTCAGTTTCTTATAAAAACTTTATTTAACCATATAAGCTCTTTCTAAAAACTAATTAACTTTTTTGACAATTTGGTTATTCGAATATTACTTTATTATTGCAAAGGGTATGATTACTTTTCAGACCCAAAGATTACTTGAAAAATGATTTAACAGTGATTGTTAATATTTAATCAAAAAGTTGTTAACGATTTTTTAAAATTTACTTTTTCTTTTTTAAAAGGCAGCCCTAAATTTTTGTTTGATAAGAGAAATTCTGCTTTAAAAGGCAGCCCTAAATTTTTCTATTGTGTGACTTATAATTTATGTTTCGATACTTAGGATTAAAAATAATTTTAAAAAAACGATTTGCAATGCAAAATATTTTTTTTTCTCGAAATAATATCGGTCGGTTTCTTGACAATAATTTTTTTTCATTTTTTTCATTCATAGTATAGTAAACGGATAAGTTGTCATACTATTAATGGTTTTATATGTAAATTATTTTATGTTTATTTTATTAATTGTTGACTGTTTATTTTCAAGTAAACACTATATAAAATGAGTTTGGGTTGGGTTTAAGGTAATGAGTTTATTAAGGTAACCTTAGGCTTAGGTCTTATGCTTTCCAAATCAAAACTTGCTTATGAACTGAAATTAAGTTAAATTTGCAGTTTAAAAGTATTATCAAAAATATATAAAATACCATGGTATTAAATATTTTTGGTATTATCAGAAATTTAAGGCCGTTGGGAACACGTTAAATTATTATAAAGTAAAGTTTTCAAGGGGTTTTAGCAAAAACACATTCGTTTTTTGATTGTCGCTACCTAATGGCATTTCGGTTTAATTCTATTTTTTGATTGTAATTAATTCACTAGTTTCATTTTTTTTAATTGAAAACGGCTCACCAGCTTTCTCCCAGAACAAAACATACATGACGTGATTACAAATACTATATGACATTATGGGGTCCTCAAAGTCCTGTGACGTGTGAAAACAATAATTGGAAGAAACAGCGGCAAATTTTTCTTTGTATTATAGTTTTAATAACATTTAGGTTCTGTATTTTTTTAACAGCGATATTTGGATTTAGTGATAATTTTTTACCCTAAGGAATTTTAAACATGGGGATACTAATAATGCAAATAAAATAAAACTATGTATTATAAAATTGCAAAGCTTCGATGCAGTGTATAAAATAAATCATGTTTAAAATCAAATTACTACAAAAATTATTTAAACCCGCTGTGTTAATATTTACTCACTGCACAGTGTTCAGCAGTTAAACCAGTTCAGTAGTTACACACGATGGTCAAATCCCTCCCATTTTAACAAAACTTGTTCAGTGTTAAATATCTTCACAGGGTTATCACGTTATAGAATCACTTTTAACAAAGGTGGATAATACGATGATTCGGGACAAAGGTCTGACACTCGTGTTTAACAAACGCGGCCATGCGAAAGACAACCAGCGGACGGACGGGTGTCATCGTGACGGACGGGTGTCATCGTGACGGACGGGTGTCATCGTGACGGACGGGTGTCATCGTGACGGACGGGTGTCATCGTGACGGACGGGTGTCATCGTGACGGACAGGTGTCATCGTGACGGACGGGTGTCATCGTGACGGACGGGTGTCATCGTGACGGACGGGTGTCATCGTGACGAACGGGTGTCACGATAAATGGTTTGAAAACCATGTTTTTAAAGATATTTATTTAATCTTCTTGGCTGGCTTCCAAACACTTAGCTCAAAGTTCTCAAGAAAGTAATATACATTTAGTGCATAAATAAAAAGAAATATACTTTACAGTGAGAACATAAGTCACTTAGTTTTAAAGAAATGTAGTTTGACAGAATAATTTGCTTTTTTTGAAACATCTTTTAAGGTTTTAATAGGTTTTTTCTACACTTATTCAGGTGTTATTTAATTTGAGTACCGAGCGAAGGGGGATAAATGTTTACTGGATGTATTTAATGAGCCTTCTTCCTTTTCTTCGAAAAAAATAATAATAAAGTGGCAAATAAAAAAAATCCCCAAAATCAAAACAAAATGACAAAGGATTATGGAATAAATTGTTAAAAACCTTGAATATATTTTATATTTTACAAATTAAAGGATTGTAAAGAACACAACAAATACATAATTTGTATTTTTTAAAAATAAAATGCACACAAACTAATACCTTTTTAAAAAAAAAATACCGCAGATTTGTCGGCCTTTTAATGCAAAATAAAGTTTAGTTTACATTATTTTTAAAAATTCCCCAAAACACCAAAGAAAAGTAAAAATATTGCCTGAAAACATAGGTGGTTGCAAACAGCCGTTTATATTACGCTTTTAGGCGAATTCTGCCATAATTACGGTAGCGCAGTGGATGGTCTTTGGATACGCATTTGAGTTCAAACTCCTCAGTAGTCGTGTTTTTTCTCGCCTAGGCATATTTCTAACATAATCATTTATGTTTAATTTCATTTATTTATTTTTTTACATGAAAAAAACCCAAATGAAAATAACAAATACTTATTTTGAAGAAACTACAATTGTGCACATTTGCATGTAGGGTATCTGACTTAATTTCGGCCAGGCCTTAATTTCGGCCACCAATTTAGGGTGTTAAAAAATTGGCTTATTTTTAGAACACAAAAGAACTAGCACAAAAGTAATTGGATTAATGTTGAATAAAGTGTTTTTGCAAAAGTTTTTTGTTCTTGTTATTCTGCATTATCAACATTTTTATACAAAAAGTGAATTTTTTGTGATTTTCTTAATTTTTGCTTTGTGTTTAAACTGCATCAAATTTAGAACGAAGCACTATATAACCTTAAAATATCTTCTGTTTAAGGCTCAAAGTTGTTAATTTTCATGTTTTGATATTTTCTTCAAAATCACTTTGCAACGCGTTTTTACTAATTGCGCATTTTAAGATTCCGTTAATTTCGGCCACCTTAAAATTTAGGTGAAAGAACCCGCCGTTTTTTACTGTTTTTAAATATCATCGTACTACCGTATATATAAAGCATTTTTTTGCTCGTTTTAACTTTTTTTGACGTTTTTTAAGCCAAAAATAAAAATTCGACAAAAAATACTGGTTATTAAAACTTGTTTTTTTAAGGTTTTGACATAATTATTTAAAGTCTTGCTAATAACTATTAAACCTTGCAAACGGGAAAAATTAAGTTATATTTACCAAGAACAATACCTAAGGATAAATTTGCAACCTTTAAAAATTTTTATTGTTCAATTTGGCAATAGTTATAGCCAGTTTTTTCTAGGTGGCCGAAGTTAATGGCTCGCGCCTTTATTTCGGCCACTATAAAAATAGAACTTTAAACCTCTACTGATCTTTAAGTGTAACAGAAATTTTGCAATGGAATAACAAAAATAGCTATCGTTTGATTTTTAGACCAAGTGTTGGGTCAATTGGAAAAACCTGAAAAAACTTATCAAAAAAATAAAAAAAGGTGGCCGGAATAAAGTCAGTTACCCGGTACGGGGTCTTTAAGGCTGGTTCATACTTATGTAAAAATGTCCTTTGGACAAAGTCCAAATGACAAATACAGCGTATAAACGTATGTAAAAACGTCCTTTGGACTTTGTCCAAAGGACGTTTTTACATAAGTATGAACCAGCCTTAAGAGCCACAATCAGGGAACTTGGAGCCATGAAAATTTTTTGGAAACTTGGAGCCACGAGCAATGGGAACTTGGAGCCTTTAAGAAAAAAAAATGATTTAGGGTTAAATTAGGCTTCGCTTAGGCTTAGGAACACGTTTTAGCGATTTTTACTTTCGGCTCCAAGTTCCCCACTTATGGCTCCAAGTTCCCTATTTTTGGCTCCAAGTTCCAGCTCCAAGTTCCCAAGACTCTATCGACCCTAAATCAGTTACTCTAATATCCTTTTGCTTCTTTCACGTATTATTTTTAAACTAAACTGAAAATTTTTTGTTCCTGGTTATTTTTTAAACAAATAGTCCTTTTAAGTAATGGTGGGCATATTTTTCATATTTTTTAATTTATTTTATGACAAAATTAATACAAATGTAACTTCTTAATTTGTTTTTGCGGTTTTTTTATATTAAAAAAGGTTAAATTTGCCCTTATTTAAGGTAGAACACTACAGTTCCAAAAATTTCTTTGATTTTTTCAAAAACAACCACTTGTGGGTTTTCGGGGGTCCTGATTACGAATCCGAACTTCGTTTTTTGATTTGACCCCCGAGGGGGCGCTAGGGGGGGTTGCGACCTCCCCTAGGAGGGACACTCTGACTCTACCCCGGTTTTACTTCAAAACCACCTTAAGGTACGTACTCTGGGTTGAATACAGTATTGAATCATGTACATTTTTTTAATTAAAAGTTAAAAAAAATTAAAAAAAAGTTAAAATTAAAAAAAAAATTTTTTTTGGTGTTAAAAGTAACACCCAGGGGGATTCGAACCTAGACCTTCTGTATGCTGAGTCTTACGTTCCAACCACTGGGCTACTGTTCGTCTTGGACACCTCTGTTAAAAAGTACTTTTAAACGAATGTTTCAAAATGTAGTTTCCCGACGTCAAATCAAATTCATCCGTTGCAAAATTATGAAAATTTGTTTACAGACCGATTTTAACAAAATATATATCAAAATGGAGAACTCAACGGGTTAGAAACATTGGCGTTGTTTATTTAAAAATCGTATAGAGATCTACTGAGAAATTAGGCTCCAAAGTTAATAAAATTTTCTCAAAAAACTTTTCAAAATGTCGGGTTTTCTCGAGTTTTTTCTATACGATTTTGCTGAAAACAACAGGAAAGTTTTATCTACTCGTCTTCTAATTACGTACAAAAAATTTTTAAAATCGACATGCACAAAAAAATTTTATATGTCATTTTGTGAAAAAAACCTGCGATTCGTCGGAATCCCCTTTGTGGACCATTGCCACAGCTTATTTTTAATTTTTATGTTTCATCAAAATATAAAAAATGATGTTCAGGACATGAGGATTAATACAGTATGTAGTTTTTAAAAATTGGTTACAGCTGTAATGAACAGTGACTGTACAAAGTTTGTGCGGTTTTAACTGTAGTGTTCCACCTTAAATTATTTAAATTTGTATGAATGTGATTTTATACTAGCATAATAATATATTTGTGTTATTTATTCTGGTTTTCACGCAGCATCTGTTTTTCGTCGCTTATTCGATTTTTAATAAAAGGTACGGTATTAAATTATAAAAGTTTTTGAAAGTCAGCCAGCAAGACAAAATATGTTTAGAAACATGGTTTTCAATGCATTTATCGTGACACCCGTCCGTCACGATGACACCGGTGCGTCACGATGACACCCGTGCGTCACGATGACACCCGTCCGTCACGATGACACCCGTCCGTCACGATGACACCCGTCCGTCACAATGATACCCTCCGTCACGATGACACCCGTCCGTCACGATGACACCCGTCCGTCACGATGACACCCGTCCGTCACGATGACACCCGTCCGTCCGCTGTTTGTCTTTCGCATGGCCGCGTTTGTTAAACACGAGTGTCACACCTTTGTCCCGGATTATCGTATTATCCACCTTTGCTTTTAATCAATCAACGATTAGAAAAGAAGGAGATCTCTCATTCATGGGAGATCAATTTTTTTCCAAGCGTTAATTGGCTAAAACAACTCCTCCCACAACTATTCTTATAGAGCAACACATATATGACGGGATCACGAATACTATATGACATTTTGAGGGTCCTTAAAATCCAGACGTGCACAGAGCAAAACTTACCCTCCTGTCAAAAAGGCCTTTATTTGAGTTATTGTATTTATTTACGACAATGAGTAGACTAACAATCAGTCAACGTGTTTTTTAAAATAACATTTACACATTTACTAAAAACTAGTTTTCAATGAGCGTTTCACTGTATGCATGAAGGTAAAAAATTTAAAAAAATAAAATTTCAAAAAAATCGTAGATTTCTTTGTTTCTTTAGTTTGAACCTGTGCTCAACAAAAAGTTTTGCATGGTGATATGTTTGACTATCTCAACGTGCTTTATACAATGTATTTCATTTTATGCTAAATAAACTTGGGTTTTTCGATGAAGCATACCATTATTAGAACTCATCACCTAAATAATACTTTCGCGTTCGCAAACAATGGTGTCTAAATCACATAACGTTTAAATTTTGTTTTTGAAACTATTTTCAAAGCTTCGTAGGTTCTATTAATATTTTGATTGTAAAAATATTTAATAATTAAATAAATCCATTTCAAATCTTAAAAAATCGATTCCAAACATTTTAGCAAAAAATAGAAATGTTTTCTGTATTTAAAACATTAATAAAGTGGATTACTAAAGACGCTAATAGCACCGTACATACGAAACGGCAATATCTGAAACTGTAAAATGTGCTATTCGTTTGTTGTTTTTCGATTTTTTTCTACATACGCTTGGAGCTAGTTTACGTAGTTTGCCGCTGCATCCTCTACTAGTATAGGAAGCTACACTAAAAAAACCTTTATCTAGAATTAGTCTATAGTCTGCAGCTCTGCTGCAACAAAAAAAGCTTTTATTTCAATAAATAGATATTTTTTCTT
>JASAMX010016842.1:0-23167 GCA_030248175.1 Microlaimidae sp. YZB2_3
TATTTAGCGTATTACTTCGTTCGTTACGTGTATTGCTCCGCCGGAACGGAACAACTTTTTTTTACATTAATTAATATTATATTGTACTTCTGCTTCCAGAGCTTTGCATTTCGTGGAAAAAAAACAATACAAAGAAAACATAGCATTCCAAAATCTAAAATTTTCGCAAAGACCAAAAATGACACTGACAAAACCAGGTAAATTAAATTAAAATAAACCAAAACAATGATCTCACCCGTTCCGCTGACATCTTCCGCAACGGGGTTAATTTCAATAAGGGTACAGTCCGCGCTAAGGAATAGGTTGTACAATTTGGTGATCATGTCCCTGGTTTGGTCGTAAACGGCGGAAGAGAAACCCATTTTCGTCGACATCTCCTTAATCTGGGCTTCCTAAACAAGTATTTTAGGTTAAAAATATTAATATTTTTGATATTTTATACGTTTAGAGATTTTATTTATAAGTTTAAAATACTGATGTTTGTAAAGGTTTAACATTGAGAGCATTATTACTGGTGACGGTAGGTCTTAAATTTCCATGCAGTATCTGCAAATATGATATTATACTGAAAAGAACAAAAAAGTTCTATTCAAAAAAATTGTAACATTTTTTAAAAAAACAATATCAATATCAGCCCATTATTATTGTGCTTTATTTTTGTTAAAATACTGTGCACGGCCGAAATCCCCCCCGGATTTTATTGAAAAATTCCCCCCCCCCCCCGTTTTATTGCCCACCCCCAGCCAAAAAATGAAAAGGTACCCTGAAATTATGACGCCATTTTTGACCTATGATGACGCCATCGGGGCAAAGCAGTTTAACTAATGTATTTTAGGCCATTTTAGACCTATTTTTACCTTATTTTCGCTTTTTTGTCCCTTTTTCTCTTTCCTTCTTTTTTTTCTCTCTTTCTTCTTTCCCCCTGCCCCCCCCCCCCCCGGGATTTTATTGAGGGGAGGGGCCGAAAAAGAGAGGGGTGGGGGGGCAACTTTTTTGAAACGGAGGGCCAAGCAGGCGGGAAAGAAAAAAAGAGAAAAAAAGAAGGAAAAGAGAAAAAGGGACAAAAAAGCGAAAATAAGGTAAAAATAGGTCTAAAATGGCTTAAAATACATTAAAAAAGGCTAAAAACTGCAACAAATTTGCGATGATGGCATTATTATAGGTCAAAAATGGCGTCATAATTTTAGGGTACCTTTTATTTTTTGGCTGGGGGGTGGGCAATAAAACGGGGGGGGGGGGAGGGCAAATCCTCCAATAAAACGGGGGGGGCATTTTCAGACCGTGCAGAGGTCTGAAGTAGTATCACAGTTTTAACAAAAATAAAGCACAATAATAATGGGCTGATATTGATATTGTATTTTTAAAAAAATGTTACAATTTTTTTGAATAGAACTTTTTTGTCTCTTCAGTATAATATCATATTTGCAGATACTGCATGGAAATTTAAGACTCACCGTCAACAGTAATAATGCTCTCAATGTTAAACCTTTACAAACATCAGTATTTTAAACTTATAAATAAAATCTCTAAACGTATAAAATAAAAAAATATTAATATTTTTAACCTAAAATACTTGTTTAGGAAGCCCAGATTAAGGAGATGTCGACGAAAATGGGTTTCTCTTCCGCCGTTTACGACCAAACCAGGGACATGATCACCAAATTGTACAACCTATTCCTTAGCGCGGACTGTACCCTTATTGAAATTAACCCCGTTGCGGAAGATGTCAGCGGAACGGGTGAGATCATTGTTTTGGTTTATTTTAATTTAATTTACCTGGTTTTGTCAGTGTCATTTTTGTTTGTGAAAAAATTGAGATTTTGGAATGCTATGTTTTCTTTGTATTGTTTTTTTTCCACTAAAATGCAAAGCTCTGGAAGCAGAAGTACAATATAATATTAATTAATGTAAAAAAAAGTTGTTCCGTTCCGTGGGTATAGTAAAAAAGTTTAAAAAAATACATATTTTTGGTATTTTTATACGAAAAATGTCAAAAATTAAAAAAAAGTTTTACTTGGCAAAAATTCAAACATTACAGCGTTTTTAAAGTTTTGTGGAGGGTTGGGAAAATGTCAAAGTCCATAATGAGTATGGTTGGTATCACTTGGGGTTTTTGAAACCTAGGAAGATACCCCTTCCCTTAGGTTCTTGGAGGGTACCCCAGGTAAACATTAAAGAGGAAAATAAAATTCGAGCTGAAAGTGCGAAATTTGAAGCCTTTGAAATCGTTAAAAATCATACTTAAGTTTAAATGTAAGCCCTAAGCCTAATACTTTGCCGGCTTTAATTTCTTTCATTTTCCGCTCGAAACATCCCGTAAAGGTACATCTGCGAACTGAGATGGGCAATGTTCCGTGGGAACACATAGTAATAGTTAGTAATATAGCGGTAATTGTAGAGCGTGGGCAAATATCATATGCTTATTTATTATAAATAATTACAGTGTATTGCATGGACTGTAAAATGGTGGTGGACGACAACGCGGACTACAGACAGAAAAAGCTCTTCTCCCTGCAGGACAAAGCTCAAGAGGACGAGCGGGAGCTGAGGGCCGCCGCCGCTAATCTTAACTACATCCGCCTATTCGGGGACATCGGATGCATGGGTAAGTAAGTCCTAGACAAAAGCCAGGATGAGGTCTGTAGTTAGGAGAATCCGGGGAGAATTTATTAGACCGTGCACAGCGCACAGGTTTGTATATCGATATGGCAATGGCATATCTATCAAACCAGTGGCGTGCCCAGGATTTCATTTCGGGGGGGGCGGTCTGGGGGGTACATACTAACCCTAAGGGGGGTCTTGGGGGCGGCAGCCCCCCAGACTTATACTTATAAATACCCCAAGAAAATTAATTTTGACCTAACGGAGTTTGCTCTGTTTTCCACCAATAGGTTTTTGAGACAATGATGTCATTTTTAATTCGTCTCCCTCCTACATATTAAGGGTCCCTCCCTCCCCACTTACAAAAAAAATCCGGCTTCGCCGTTTTTCGGGGGGGGGGGATGGGAGCGGCCGCACCCCACCCCCGCCCCCCTCCCCCCTCTAGATTTTAAAATCTGACCCCCTCCTCCCTCGGGAAAATTTTAGGTACTAAATTTTCTTCCAAAAACGTGAATTTTCATCACATATTCATGCTTTTACACCCTTTTTATACATGAATATGGCTTTTTATTCAATAATGTAGTATTATCCTATTAAAAGAACAATTATTAAAGTTAAAAACTGTTTTGCTTTGGGCACCGGACCCCACCTGACCCCCCTCTAGATTTAAAAATTTCGCACCCCGGGTCGACCCCCCTAAAAAGCTAGGGGGGTCCAGACCCCCCTGGGACCCCCCTCCTAGAATTCAAAATTCGATTTATCCTGGGTCCCCCCTAGCTTCCCCGACCGTTCTCACCTATGGGGGGGGGGGGTCCACCCCCGGTTGGACGCCCAAATTTTTTTTGGGGAAGGGGGGGGGGGGTCCGGATCTCCCTGGCTGTTTAGGGGGGTCGACCCCGGGTGCGAGATTTCAAATTTAGGGGGGGGGGGTTCGGGGGAGTCCAATTTTTTAATGAAATTTTTTTAACTCAATAATTTAAGTGTTTTTAGGTCTAATATTGAATTTTATGTATTAAAACAGCCTATTTAGGCCTAAAAAGTGTATTTAAACACTGTTTTTAACTAAAAAACCGTGTTTTGACAGTAAACAAAAAATATACTTCCAAATCGGTCGGGAGGGGCGGGGGTCAGGCCGGACCGCTTTCAAGCTTTGGGGGGGAGGGGGGCCCCCTGAATTTTTTCTAGGGAGGTCCAAAATTTTGGCTCTAGGGGGGTGGACGTGGACCCCAGGGACGTAGCGAGAGTTTCATTTTGGGGGGGGCGGATTGTAGTACAAAAAAAAAATTTCGGGGGGGGCTCCGCTCCCCCGACATTTTGGGGGGGGGGGGGGCGGAGCCCCCCCTTAATTTTTGAAAACGTTAAAAAAGCAGGAATAAACGTAGATAAAGCTGTATAATACACTGTTTTTGGCCTAATAACCTATTATCTAATGTTTTTAGCTGTAAAAACATGTTTTTCTTAGTTAAAAATTACAGTAAGCACACATTCGCAGAGCCTGGATTTTACAAAAAAGGAATTTAGAGACGTTATTTTTAGACCTCTTGGCTAAACCCACATTGTAAACCAAAGCACATAAGCAGCATCTCGGCTCCATGTTTTCTAGGGTACCTACCTATATGAAAAAAATCCAAGCCAATGCTATAAGCGGCAGGAAAATTTAGGAGGGGAGAGGTACATAAATCAACCAATCTGATTGTTTGTTTTGCTTTCTGTGTCGTACTGAGTCCGTATAAAAATTATTGTACTACTAACTTTGAAATAACATTAGCATCAGGCAACATAAATAACGAGATATATGTATGTATACTATAGAAAGTGACCGCTGAGCGAAGCGAAGCGGAACAATTTTTCGTTTTTGGGGGTCCATTGGGGTACTAAAATTATTTTAAAGTTCCGGCGCCGAGCGATTGGCGAGGCGCTGAGAAAATTTTGAATTTTTAGCCTCTGAAAACCCCCAAATCTTCTATCTGGCGACCATTTCGGGGGGGGGCGGGCGGCCGCCCCCCCCCCCCCCAACCACTATCCTTATTTTTCCTCCTGTCCGACCGTTTCGGGGGGGGGCGGGCGCCCGCCCCCCTGGCTATGTCCCTGGTGGACCCCTCTGTCCCCCCAAAAACACCTATGGTCCATCCACCAAGATGGCTTTTAAAAGACTGTATATTTTTGCTTTTGCGTCATGAGCAGGTTTTTATAATTTCATCTTAGCGGATTAAACTAACTTTATTTTTAAATTATGCGACTTTATTCATGCGTTCGAAACAACAACATTATTTGTTTATAAACAAAATAATAATCATTATTTGCGTTTGATTTGGAAATTAACACTAATTTTTAAAAATAAATAATTATGTATAAAAATAAGAATATAATAAATAATTATATAATTATGAAATAATATTGTATAATTTCGTAGATATTTTTTAGTTAATGGGGCCGGTCTGGCTATGGCAACTATGGACATAATAAAACTCCACGGCGGCGAGCCAGCCAATTTCTTGGATGTTGGTGGCGGCGCCAGCGTCGCACAGGTATTTTTTGTGGGAAACTTGCTTGAGGAATAGTGTAGGGTAAAGAGGCGGTCTCACCCATAAATGTTTTTGGTCGGGTACCCGTATAATGAGAAGAGGTAAGTTTTTTGGTAAGGCATAAATTTCAATAGAATAACACATGTGTTTGGCAGTAATAAAAAATATAAACTGAAAATTGATTAGGAAATAGGGGGGGGAGTTGTTTACGTCGTAACATTCTGAAGCTTTGATGGAAGTGGCCACTAGATTTTGTTTTAGAAGAATTAAAAATTCTGATGCTAAATTTGTGCTAAAGCAATTTACGGATAGCAAATAGCAAAAATAATTCGGGCAATGCAACAACAAAAAAAAATATAGCAGAATGTTTTAATTACTGCAGCGATACATTTTTTATGTAATTTTTGATAACATTATTTTAAATAAATAGTTTTGCAGGTAAAAGAGGCGTTCAGTATCATAGCTTCAGATCCCTCTGTGCAGTCTGTCCTGGTGAATATTTTCGGCGGAATAATGCGTTGTGACGTCATCGCTCAAGGGATCATAGAAGCTGCCAAAGAGCTTCACCTGAAAACGCCGATTGTCTGCCGACTGCAAGGTAAGTTGCTTGTTGTTTGTTGAGTAAATTGTAGCAGGAGCTCTTTTCCGGCTATTTCAAGTGATATTCTTTTCGATCCGGAGCTTTGCTTCTTAAATGAATAACCTAAAGTTTTTTTACATTGAAATGTTTTTAAAGTTGTTTTAACGGTATTTTTATTTTTATCTATTTGTAAGAATAAAAAAGTTAGTGATTTTTGAATTTAAGTAAAGTAAAGTAACGGTTAATTTTTTTTAAAGAAAAGTAAAAGTAAGACCTATTTTTTAAGTAATAGAAAAAGTACAATAAAGGTAATTTTTAAACGGAGAAGAACACCAGTTTTCGGAGCTCCAGAGCTACGTTTCCAAAGTTTTTTTTGCCAATTTTAAGTATAAACTTTATTTTAATAAGTTTTTTGGTCTAAACAAAGTGTGTTTAGCGTGCCAGTGGCTTAAAAACTTTCTTCTGTCACTTATCTTACAACAAGTCTATAAGGAATCTATCTGCTCGTTGAAATTACTTAAATTTTACTTAAATTTATATTTAAGTATTTGCAGAAAAAAATCCGAGTAACAGTAAAAGTAATAATTGAAATTTCAAAAGTCGAGTAAGAATAAACGTAAGTGAAATTTAAAAGTCTAGTAAAAGTAAAAGCAGACCTGTGCACTGCCCCCTGGGGTTTTATTGGGGGAGCAATTCCGAAATGGGGGGCATAGGTGAGAACGGTCCGGGAAGCTAGGGGGGGTGGTTACCCGGGGTAAATCAAATTTAAAATTCTAAAAGGGGGGTCCCAGGGGGGTCCGGACCCCCCTAGCTTTTTAAGGAGGGTTGACCTGGGGTGCGAATTTTTGATATCTAGAGGGGGTTACGTGGGATCCGGTGTTCAAAGCAAAACAGTTTTAAACCATAATAACTTTAATAATTGTTCTTTTTATAGGATAATACTACATTTTATTGAATAAAAAGCGATTATTCTGGCGTAAAAACATGAAAATGTGTTTAAAATTCACGTTTTTTGAAGAAAATTTAGTATAAAAAAAGTACCTAAAATTTTGCCGAGGGGGAGGGGGGATCAGATTACAAATTCAAAAGGGGGGTCAGAGGTAAAAAAGTCAGAAATTTGGGGGGAGGGGTGGGCGCTAGATTTTCGTCTAGTGGGGGGGTCCCAAAATTTCGAGGCTAGGGGGGTGGACCATACATGGGCACGGTTGGGGGGTTATCCCCCCAAATTTTGAGAAGGGGAGTTTAACCCATCGCTCAGAAGTGGGGGAGGGGAGAAAAGGTTAACCCCCCAATTTTGGAAAAATGAAGAAAAAAATGTCTTTAAAATGACTTCTAACTGCCTCCAAACTTAAGTTTTGAGGTCAAACTGAATGTTTTAAGCAATAAAAAGTTCAAAATACAATAAAAAGGGCTTTTTGACCTAAAATTAGAGTTTTTTACCTATTTTTCCTTCAAAATCGAAAAACGATATGGGTAAAATGCACTCCAGAAAAAAACGATATGTGTATTTAGCGTTTCTCGGATTTTAACCCCCCCTCTAACTTGGGGTTTAACCCCGCCTCACTCCGGACCAACTTGCCCATGTATGGGGTGGAACCCACCCTGCCTCTCCCCCTTTCTCACCTATGCACGGGGGGTAACTTTTCTGAAACGTGTGGGGAGTCAATAAAACGAGGGACAAGCAGGGCTAAAAAAATAAGGTAAAAATAGGTCTAAAATGGCTTAAAATGCATTGAAATAGGCTAAAAACTGCAAAAATTTTGCGATGATGGCGTCATAGGTTAAAAATGACGCCATAATTTTTGGGTACTTTTTCATTTTTGGGCGGGGGGGGGGGCAATAAAACGGAGGATAAACAAATCCTCCAATAATCCGGGTGGGGGGCATTTTCAGACCGTGCACAGGTCTGTAAAAGTAATCCAAAATTCGTTACTTTTATTAGTTTAAGTAAAAGTAAAAGTAACTTTTTACAACACTAGTTCAAAAATCTAAAAAAGTATTTAAAAAATTAGTTCAAAAATAGGACGGGAGCTGGGAGCTTGGGAAATATAAGTACTATTAATATTTTATATTTATTATAATATTATTTATTATTTTCTTCTGCGTTTAGGAACCCAAGTGGACGACGCCAAAGCCTTGATCGGAGCCAGCGAGCTAAAAATCCTGGCCTGCGACAATTTGGACGAAGCCGCGAAAATGGCCGTCAAATTGGCCACCATTGTTCAATTAGCCAGAGACGCCGGAGTTGACACGAAATTCGAACTCCCCATTTAATTCCCTTATCGCCAGGTCTTTGTGTCCCCTTTCCCCACCCGACGAATACTTTAGTAAATTGGAACTTATTTACAGAGAGCGTTATTGGGCATTAGTGCCTACATTTTGCTGTCCAAAAACAAGGATTGTTTACGAAATTCAAAATTTCAAATCGACGGAAGTAGATTTTTTTGCTAGCGGTTTTTGATCGATTGGATTGCAGTCAAATTCACTTTCTATATAAACATGCGTGTGTTGTGTCCCGCTGTTAGATGTAGCCGTGGTTTGCACAAGCTTTTTTGGTTTTTTTAAATTATGTAGTATATTAATATTGCTTTTAAACATGCATAGCATGCTGAAATCAACAAGGAGAAAGTTAAAAATGTAAATCAGTGAAAATGTTTTTGCTGCATTTGAAATGTTGCATTGAAATGCTGCATTTTTGCTTGCACGCCTTTGAAATTGGCAATCATGTGTGACATAGTTTTTGTACCACTTCGTTTGCAATGGGGGTTTTTTTGAAGTTTTTCGTCGATTGTAAAATTTAAAAAAATGTAGAAACTAAAAAATAAACTAAGCGAGCAAAATTATTTTAGTACCGGTAATTTTTTTTTATCATTAATTATTGTCTAAAGTATTTTATAAAAATGATTAACAGGATTTAAATTCATTTTTTGTTGAAATAAAGGTTTAAGAAAAATCCATTTTGCATAATAGAATTACCCTATGGTTGTATCATTTCTTTGAACCCAACATTATTTTTACTAATAGGTGAGTATAATGTGTATAATATTATTTCTTACTGCGCGAGCTACTTTTAATGTGAGATATTATTGTGCAATAGAATGAGTGCTAATAGTTTTTGTATAGTCTAGTTTTGAATAAGCGTTTTTTACTGTACGGGAGAGGGTACAAAAAAAAATTGAAAAAAATCTTAGTTTTCTTAGTTTCTTAAGTTTTACCCTATACTTTATAAAAATTGCTACACAATGATTATGTTTCACTACGTTGAAGTGCTTTAATATATCAGTTTGTGCTAAATAAATTTTGGTTTTTGAATTTAACGTCACAATAGTTAAAAATAATCACTAAAATTTTGTATTTTCGTGAACAATAATTTCGAATTTGTAAAAATAAAGTTAAATTTGTACTTTTCAATTAATTTTAAACATACATAGGTTTTTTTAATTTTTCAGTTGTAAAACTAATGAAAATTTAAAATTAACTTTAAAAAATCCATTCCAAACTTTCAAATCAGGCATTTTTTGTAATTAAAACATTGCGCGCCAGCAGCGCCGTACCTACAAAGCGAAAAAAAAACTAAAAATCCCCAAAACGGCTTTAGCTTTTGTAATATTCAAAAGTATTTAAAAAATTTTAAAGAGAAGAGGTCGAGATTTTGAACCAATAAATATTTAAAATATTTTAAACCGTAAAATGTACTAGTCGCTCGCTGTTTCTCAATTTTCCCCCTACATATGATTGGCGCTAGTAGTTATTGTACTTTCTTCCTTAAAAAACCCTTATTCAGAACTAGTCTATAGAAATAAAAACAAATTTTCAATGGCCAGTGCTGTTTTCTATCGAAGGTTTTTTACACTTTTTTATTTTATGTGATTTTAAATGTAGCTGTTTTTTATTGTTGCCGGGGTTGAAATTTATTTAATAAAATTAATAATAATCAAATATTGGACATCGCTGGTTAAATATTACAGCGCGTGTTAGTAGTACATTGTTTTGAATTAAAATCCAGATGTAGGCTGGGAATGGGTTGAATAGATAAAACCACAGCTTTCAAAG
This sequence comes from Microlaimidae sp. YZB2_3, assembly GCA_030248175.1. Lineage (NCBI taxonomy): Eukaryota > Metazoa > Nematoda > Chromadorea > Desmodorida > Microlaimidae > Microlaimidae sp. YZB2_3. The sequence continues at coordinate 9,760 of JASAMX010016842.1, forward strand.
AAAATAATAGCGTAAAAAATATATATAAGTAAATGTGTTTTTAACTCATTTTTTTAGTAATTTATTGCAAAATGAAACATAAAAAAAATTAACGGTAGTCGTTCCATTTAAATTTTGTTGTTATAATACAAAATTTTGTGTAAATTTTTTGTGTTCCTTTTTTGTTTGTTTGAACTAAACAAAAACGGCCAATTTTTGTATCAGCTTGTGTTTTCTATAAATAACATACCATTTGCTTGGTTTGTTTGTTTTACGTACTAGTACGCTGCAGAAAAAATTGTCATTAGTTTTACAATTGAAATTATATTACTTATAATATAAGTAAAAACCAATATTTTTTAATATTGCTTTATGGATATAATTTTTTATTACTGTTTCAATCAATCTGTAGTTTTTTGTGTGTAATATTCTATGGTAGTAAATAGTAATTATTTTCTGTAAATAAGTGTTTTCATAACTTTATAGCAAAATAAATTATTTAATATGAAACTATTGTAGCATTGATTTTAAGAGTAGAATGTTCAACTCTACATTTCGAAAATTACTTTGCTGAACGGTTGCAAACACCACCATAATGTATGTACAAAAATGATGTGTATTAGAAAATTATTCATACAAACAAACAAGTGAAGTTTCATGCTATTTACATTATTATGAAAAAAAAAAAACGAAAACGGTTTTTCTGTAGACAAAATTCTATAAAACTTAAAATTAATCACTGCCGAGTTTTTTATAACTAGAACATAAACTGATAGATGAATTTTTAACATAGTAAACTAAACAGACCTGTGCTCGATCTGGAAATGCCCCCCGCTTTATTGGAAAATTTGCGCCTCGTTTTATTGTCTCCGCCCCGCCCAAAAATGAAAAAGTACCCAAAAATCATGGCGCCATTTTCAGACCTGTGCACGGTCTGAAAATGCCCCCCCCCCGTTTTATTGGAGGATTTGCCCCCCCTGTTTTATTGCCCCCCCCCCGCCAAAAGAAAGTTTTTTTTTTTTTTTTTTATTGCCCCTCCCCCCGTTTCAAAAAAATTGCCACCCCGTGCCCCCTATTTTGGATTTGCCCCCCAATAAAACCCTCTCGAGGGGGGAAGTGCATAGGTCTGAGTAAAAATAAATTTTAATTGTTCTTCTAATGCCCCACCCCACTAAACACGCGATTGGTTGCTGCTATGTTAAAACGTTTTCAAAACCTGATAATGTTTTTTAAAAAAACTAGATTTTTTTAAGCGAAATAAATAGATATTTTAATAATTTTATGCATATTTTTATCCATAAGCTAAAATTCAAAATAAAATGGATTAACAGTAGAACAAGTAGTAACAGCAACAAATTGAAAATCTTTTTTAAAAACTTAAAAACATACGGTTTATTTTAGTGTTACAAACAAAACCTTGTTTTACGTGATCATTATTACCGTGATTGATATGCGAATGCGACCGTGATCAGTTTGCAATTTTGTTATAAGTAAACTAATTTGGCTGGTTGGCTTAATCTTAGTTAAGATTTTTTAAAACTCCTACGCCTTTTAAGCTTAATTTGTGGTGCCATAAAAATATATTAGGAAATTAGATAAACGGCGAAAGAAACAAAAAAAGGTTTACGGAAAAAAGCACCTGTGGCAAAAGCGGATAAAAAGCACCCGTGCGAACCCGAAGAGCACCCGAAAGAATCGCATCACAAATATCATGTAGTGGCGTTTATTTTTTACGTTATCAGTACTGTTTATAAAACTTTTTGCTTACAGGTTTTAAAGATTTTGATGTTCATATTTCATCCGAGTCCAATATTTTTATATCATCCAAACATCAAAAATGTATTTTTAAAACAAAAAACAAACAGTTTTATTTGACTCAAAACAATTTTGGAATAAAATTTGTTAAAAAATTTTTAAAACGTGCGTATTTATATTAAATATTAGACCTGGTCCAGTTTTCCCGCCATAACAAACGAATCCAGTCCTAATTAACCCCAAGGTTGTGTAAATAACAGTGTATAATTTGGAAATACGTTCACACTAAACCGCCATTTTAAACTAAAAGAAGCTGTGAAAGATTACCACCGAAATTAAAACAATGTGTGTCAGTCAAATCGCTCAAATATTTTTAATAGAAAAATCACATCCGGTATTTAAGCCCGGTTCACACACACTGAGGTGGCAATTCCACTGGTGGGAATGCCACCGGTGGCATCGCCACTGCTAGGTTCACACTGGGGTGGCATTGCCACCGCTGGAAACGCAATGCCAACTTTTCGTTCGCGTGTAGAACTAAGAAAACGTGGGTAGTTAGCACTTTTTTAACTTATTCTGAAGACGATGAATATATTGATATTTTTGTCTTGCGCTTTGAAAAAGATAGATAAAAAACTCGCAGAAGATGGTGGGTACGTCTTATTTTCCAATGGCGCAAACAGAAGGGGGAACTTTACGTTTTAGTTCAAGAAATGAGACTGAAAAAACATTAATATTTTCATGACTATTTTCGGATGCCTCCTATTCCTTCAATTTGATAATTTGTTATCGTTATTTGGTCCTTTAATTATGAAAACCCAAATTAATTGTCGGAAAAGTATCTCAGAAAAAAAAGGTTTGTGATAATATTCCGGACGGTTTTGAACTTCATTGATCAAAAATTCATCCGAATCAGTAGCCACATTTTTTTAGGATTTATTTCTGAAAAGTATTGCAGTCGCAAAAACAAACTTAAATTAAACATAATTGATTATGGTTTTTGATTGTTTAAAAACCCTGTCATACATCCTATTTTAACCCAAGGCCATGCATTAACTATTAGAAATTACGCAGTAGAAAATTTTGCAAATCTTTGATTAATGCAAAAAATTGCAAATTCCTAATTATTCAAGAACATTTCCATGCTTTTTACGTACTATGTACGTGTGTTTAAAATTTGTTAAAAACTACTTAAAATTTATTTTTTTATTAAAAAATCATTTTTTTATATTAAGTTTTGCAATAAAACCACAGTATTTTTTCATTTTTTATGCAATGCACACGCTTTTTTTTGTGAAAACCATTATATTTTTTGCCGGTTTTTTTTATACAATGAATACGTTTATTTAAAAACCGTATTTTTCATTGCTTTTTTTAAAATGCGCGCGTTCCCATGCGTTATCTTTTTGTAAGAGCTGCCACCGGTGACGGAGTCAGTGGTGTAGCCAGGGGGGCGGGGGGGCAAAGCCGGATTTTTTTGTAAGGGGAGAGGGACCCTTACGTTTTTTGAATTTTGGGAGAAAAATTTTTTTCTTTATATATAAATTCAAAAACATTTCTGATGCGTTCCAAAAGCATAAACATACCTGAAAAACTAAAATTTTTCGCACTTCGCGGAAAGTGTACATTAATCAGTTTGTTAGTATTTTTTAATTTCGATGGATTGTACCATTCAATACATAGCTAAGGCATGTGCCTTTGCCTCAGATATTGAATGGAAATACTATATAGATGTTAAAATTCTTATATTATAAGATATGTAGGTTTGATAAAGGTTGTTTTAAACCCCTTAACAACGGTTTTTACACTTGTGGGTTTGTCAGCCTTTCCACCTCCCCCATGGTGAAGCGTGGCGGTTTGTATAGATTTTTTTGTTATTTTTCAAATATCGAGTTATAAAAATTTAATACAAATTTAGTGCATTCTAAAATCAGAAATTAATCAATATAAAAATTTTTCCCGCTACGCGGGAAGGTCAGATTTATATATACAGTAAAATTAATATTATCACTAATATTTTTTGTTATTATAACTTACACCATACTCATTCGCAAACTTTAAAGCCATCAGAAAATAGATAGTTGTGTTATATACAATTTCATCGCCTGATAATTTTGAAAGATCAGACATAATTGTGCAGAAATTAGGTAAAAAATCAAAAGTAAATTGTATGTTCACGCAAACACCAGGGGACGATTTTTAAGCATTTTTTAGTACATATTTAAAAAAATTTCGCCTGCGTCGGCCGGCGCCGCTACGCGGCGCAGGCGGCGGCGCTACGCGCCGCTTTTGTGGCACTTTTTCTCCCCCCCCAGACCGCCCCCCCCGAAATGAAATCCTGGCTACGCCACTGGACGGAGTTGTAGATCAAACACAACAGCGGTGGCAATGCCACCATAGGTCACCGAAGGGGGGGGGGGGGGGGCGCCCCCCCCCCCCCCTGGTTCCCCCCTTCCCCACCCCCCCCCCTCCCCCCCTCCCCCCCCCCCCCCCCCCCCCCCCCCCCCCCCCCCCCCAACCAAAAACGACAACAACCCCAACCGCCCACCCCCCGCGCCCACCCCCCCCAAAACAACCCCCCCGGCGCCCCCCCCCCCAAACCCCCCCCCCCGCGCCCCCCCCAATGCCACCTCGCAGTGGCATTGCCACCGGGAAGTGGCATTGCCACGATGCCACCCCAGTGTGAACACGTCCTATGTTTAACGTTAGGCACAACAGCGGTGGCATTGCCACCAGTGGCATTGCCACCTCAGTGTGAACCGGGCTTTAAAGTTTATGGAAATTTGAAGCTAACACAAATTGCTTTTCATATATTAGCATTTATTACCTAGTGGAGAACACAATGAGTTAAAATCAATTTTACTTTGCAAATAGTTTGAAATAATTTTATGTTGTTAAACCAAATACAAAAGTAAGTTTTATAATAACTTATAACGTATTGCTTACCAGGGCCATAGCCAGGATTTGAATTGAGGGGGGTTTTTGAAGGGATAGGGGCCGGGGAGGGGCCAGGAAGGGGCAGAAGAGGAAAGAAAAAAAAAAAAACAAACAACAAACCAAACAAACAACACAAAAAAACAAAAAAACACAACACCCAACACACCACCACAACAAAAAAAAAAAAAAAAAAAACCCCCCCACCAAACACACCCAAAACAAAACAAACCACACCCACCACAAAAAAATCCAATCAATAAAAACAAAATCCAATCCCACATCCCAAAAACACAAAACAACAAAAAAAAATAAAAACTAAAATCAAAAAAAAAAAACCCAAAAAACCAACCAACCAAACCCCCCCCCCCATTGCTTACAATAAGTTATAACGTAACTTATTACATAATAAATAAGCGCCACTGTGCGATATTAGACATGCGTTCCTTTTGGGTCCTTTTTTTCGCATTTGCCACAGGTGCTTTTATTCCGCCAGCCCTAAAAAGGATCTTTTCAAATTTAAGAAATTATATGTTCAAGTGTAATATTATAAAAAAACAAGAACGTAAAACGATAGTGTCTAGCGCAGTGAAGCGCAAGAAATTTTTTTAAAACATTTCCCTAAATTTTTATCCTAAAAACCCTAAATTTTTACCCTTGCTCATCGAAAAAGGGGCTTGGATCCTCAAAACCTTCCTGTATGCCATCCGTACACTGGTTATTCGGTTGCAAATAAAGAATATTTTTAAGTCACATTGTATATAAAATATATTGTTGCAGCAGCTTAAGTGTAATTATTCAAAAGATGCTGCTTTATGCTAAACCCAAAAAAAGTCTGTGGCGAAAATATTTTGGATATGCATCCCGAAAACGCTCATTTTTAGTTTTTTTTGGTAATAAAGCCCTTTTAAAGTTTAAGAAAGGAGAGAGTGTTAGTAGTTCTACCGTATACAACCGCTGGTCGTGACTAAATATACTTGGATAAGTTGCGTATATAGTATAATTCGTTACTCTGACATAGAGTCACAATCAGTATAAAATTAACGTAACTCTTACTCATATGTTATGGTAACGAGAAATGTGACACATTCTACCCTGGGTATTTCATGGTTCTTTATTCAATTTCAAATATTTTTTTCAAATTTTAAAGGCCTATAATTCAGATGGCTCAGGTCAATGTGATCAGTGGGCTAAGCCAAAACCGACTGCCCGAGGCCCAAGTGATCGTGGTGGGAGCCTCCAAACTGCTCGGCTGCGGCAAACTGACGTATGCAAATTTAAGCGATAAAATCGGCCACTCCGTCTCGGAGAGTCTGTACAACGAAGCGATGGGCCGACTGAAACCCGACTCCTCACTATCAATCTACCTGGACCTGTGTCACGTACGGATTTTTTTGTTTTGTGTGCTGACGTTTCAAGTATATTGCCGATGCAGTAATTTTAATATATTAAAACCTTGGTGCACAAAATTAGTTTTTAACTAAGCTTTTCTGCGCTTTTTAAACTACTATATTTCGATAATTTTTGATCGGCTCAGAAAATAAGATATTTTCGGAAAGCTAGGAACACAGAAATTATTTTAAGCCTTGTTTTACCGTTTGAACACCAAACCAAATCCTCGAGCAATTTTCAAACACCGAAATCTAGCTGGTTTTTACGTTTGCTTAGTGAAAACGGTGGTTTCAACCTCAAACAGAATTTTCCAAATAAGTTTTATTTAAATATTTAAAGGCTAGCATTTTACTATACAGTAAAATATTGAATTTGACCAATAATATTACAGATTTAAGACGGTTTTTACGATTATGATGAATAAGGGGGTTCAGAATAGAGATCACAAAGTTTTAGCCTCGACATATTACACCACTCTCTCAGAAAAAACCTTGGGTCCGTGTCCCTTTTCCTCCAAAATTTTAAAATTTTAGCCTGATCTTTCTTTAGCGTTTTATATTTAACCCCACCTCGCCTCTCCAAAAAAATTTAAATTCTAAGATTTCGCAAATTTTTCACCAAAAGCCTGAATTTTTTACCCAAATTAGTATTTTTAAAACTTTTCTATAGCTAGGCAAATTTGTATTAAATAAAATAGTTTTATCCTTTGAAAAGAACAAAATTAATTGTTTAAAAGTGTTTTGTTCTGTTCTGGCCATCTGAACCTCTGTTTTCTAGATTTTAATTTTTTTAACCGGATCTATCTTTTACTCTAAGAGAGGGTAAGCCCTACAATGGATAGCCTCTTTCTAGAATTTAAATGCTATTAACTCAGTATAAAGACCCCCCAGCAACGGTAACCGTGTTTTTCTGTATCTAACTGTTTTGTTATTTTACGTTTAATTTCGTGATTACAGGTGATTTCTTTGTCCGGCAAATGTTCCAGACACAGTACCCCAGCTCAGTCGCATTTGGTGGCGCGCGAAATTAAAAGTAAGTTCATTGTTTTATAATTAAAGTCATAAAAAACTAATCGTAGAATCTGATTATAATATTGCAAGGGTTTATAGTATCAAGAATATATAAAACAAAAGAATATCTGACTGTACACAAAACTTTTTGACCAAAATTTTGCTAGATAAGTCGCACTTTTGAACTTGTGTGCGACTTTTCTGCAACGAGATAAGCAATAAGAAAATCCAAGAAATCCTGGATTTCATGCTGTCCCATGACATCAAGATTGCTGCGCTGCAGGAAACCAAGTTAACTAAGAGATCCAGAACCCCAATAACACCTGGGTACACACTCTTGAGGAAAGACCATGAGGAGAACAAAGGTGGCGGCATTGCATTTCTAGTCCACCACAGCATCCAGTTCACAGAGCTTTGTGTTGACATCCGGGATAAGCACTTGGAGATACAGAAGATCTGCATAGGCATTGACAGTTCCAGACTGGAGCTTACCAATGTCTACCTGCCCCCTGGCAGTAGCTGTTAAGCTATATATCAGCCATCTCTTATGCCTTTGCTCCACAACACCGCAGACTACTTAATCCTTGGTGAATTCAATGCCCACGACGCATTATGGCATTCCACCATGGTCAATCGTTGTGGAGAACAATTCGCTGAGGAAATTGGCTCCTCCAATTTCAGAGTCCTTAATGACCTACAGAAATAGTGTGCCGAAATTACATTATTTTATTTTATAACGATTGCTCACCACAGACGCAACGTAGAACCACGGGGACTAAAAATTCGAAAAATAGACTAAATTTTACCAGGACAGTTTAATTTTTAAACCAATTTATTGCGTAATCATGAAATGCCCATGTTCTAAAAACGAGTAACAATTTTTTTTAATTATAAATCACACAATTTCACATGAAAATATCATAACATAACAAATAAAAAGCTCACGACAGTCATCTACATATAATTAGCTCTCATTTGAGCTATCAAACGTCGTATTCCGTCTAGGATTACCAAAGATATAGTCCAAAATCAAAAATGCCCAATTGGGAAAAGTGCCGAAATTAAATGCACTACCCTATCAAACAACGGCCCATTGTCCAGTTAAATTTTTTGACCTATTAGCGAATACTATAATTTGTTTGTTTAGTAATTAAAAATAATCACTTAGTGCGTCCTTAAAAAATCGCAAAAATTGCTTTTATTTATTAAAAAAAACCGCCAACTAATTTTGCTATAATTTTCAGGAAATATACTCAAAAAGGCGTTTGCTAACAGTATACAAAACGCGTTTCCTATTTTTTATCAATAGAAAGTTTTTTTTAGGACGAGCGTTTTTTTTTTACTGTATCGACCATAATGATGGCGTTTCAGATAAACAAACTATTTTAAATTCTAGCCACCATCAGTCCGAGTTTGGGTGGACATATATTGACGCGTCGTAGTTCAACCGCTATCATGTAAGTATATCCGGCACCCAGCACGATATTTTAATTATAATTAGCCAGATATAATAATTACTGCGCTAAATGCCGGCTATACTTATATGTTAAATAAAAAATGAGCGGTTTAACTACAATGTGTTAATACTCTGTAGTTGGATATAAATCACTCATTCAATTGGCGAGAAAAAACAAATATAACAAATCAAATTTTGTGTTTAAGCCACCAATGCATGAAATTTTTATAAACACTATAGTGTTGTTGTAAAAAAACGACATCACTTTTATTTAATCAGAGAATATGCATAAAGATAACACCTGTTTAAGCAAAATACTATGAAATGTGTAATGTAAATCATTACACTGTAACAACATATACAAATATATAGAAAACTTATCTAATATTAAAGCAGAAAAAGGACACTAATTTTAGACTACACAGTCGTAACTATCATTCGTTTAGAGCTGCCTTTGATTTGTTTTTCAGCATTAGGAATATCCTTAGTTTCATTTTGCAAATTTTTTTCACTTTTAACAGGCTCTTTTGTTTTATTAGCTGGTGATGAGGATTTTCTAGCATTAAATGGAGCTACTTTTGCGGAAGCAAGCGCGTTAGATATATCTGGTGCTACCAAAGTATTTCCTGATTGCAGTTCAGTTTTTGGTTTGGGTTGACATTTAGATGGTTTGGATGGAAGTGTCTTGGGCTTTGGAGGAACTGGGGGTGGCGGCAGCTTTTTTACCGCTGATACAGATCGATTCTTTGCTGGTGTTGCTTTTTGTTGTGGGCTAGCTGCCGATCGCGATCTCTCTTTTCGTTTCTCATCAGCTGTTGGAATTTTTCCTTTACTTAATGATTGAGGAAAGAACTTTTTTGGAGGGGTTTTTGCAGAATTTTCTATTGGTAAAGGACTTTGTCTTTGATTGCTGTTACGACTATTGGTTCTTGATGGTATTTTTGACACCAAAAGAGGAGGAGTTGTTTCTGTTGATGTTTCACTGGCTTTTTTAGCCCGTAACTGTGCTGCTTTTGTGGTCCTTACTGCGACTTTAGGAGCTGAAAGAGAATTAGCACTTTCTAGTTTTTTCTTACCACCTCTCACAATTTTAGTATTAGTGATATTTTCTAGTTCTTTATTTTCAGTTGGAATTATTACCCGGGGCCCTGTAACTTTATCCTCCAAATCATCTTGAGATGCCGTTTCTGAGATAGTTTCATTAGTAATACGAGATTCACTACTTACTAAAGACATAGTTTCGCAATCAATTAAAAGCTCATCTGCTAGATGGTCAAAGTCTTCAACCCCACCTTCCAGTTCCAAAATGACTTTATGAGCTTCTTCTTCCAACAAAGAATTGTCAATGTCTTCAAGACCAATGTCAAAAAGATCTTCATCTTCATCAACACGACTGTAATTGTCTTCACTAAGGCTTTCACTAGTTTCAGAGCTGCTTTTTACAACAGCTGCTGCAGGAGAAGCTTGACATTGAGAATTCGCAGCTTCCTTTTTAGGAGAATGCAGGACAGCTTGACGAAGTAAAGAGTCTTTTAACAAGGATGATGCATCTTTAACTTTCTCACTTGTGGCTGAATTTTGCATTAGCGATCCTGAAAATGATGAAACTTTCATTAAATCATCTGGAGGTAAAACATCTTCTAATGCAGAGGCAGCACTGCAGTCCATTAATAAACCACTAAACTGCAAAGTACTATTTTCCATCAGAACAGAAGCACCAGAGGCTTCCATTATACCTTTTTCTTCATCAGAGTGAATACTGCAATTTGCATTTACCGATTTTATGGGACTTTTTTTGGGGCTGCGCTCTGAAGAAGCCAACGCATTAGAACGTTTTGATTTTGTGTAGGTGCCATTTTTAGTAAATGGCTTTTTAGATTTAGTGAAAGTACCATTTTTATCTGCTGGCTGCTTAGGTTTAGGTAACACACTGCTAATGGAATCAGTAATGGCTAAATCTTCCACATAGTCAGTGGATGTCATAAGAAAATTTCGAGCAGGACTTGATCTTGATGGCCTGGAACCAGATAATTTGTCTTCTTGTCTATATCTTCTGTTTTGACCAGGAGAAGTGCATCTAGATTGATTGAATGGGGTTCCCTGCCCTTCATAAGCAAAAACTCTGGTTTCTTCATCACTGCCATCTTCAGTTCTAAATCTAATGTTAGCCTCTAAATATTGATGTGAGTGAGATGATGTAGTGGGTTGTGGTTCTGAATTTGCTACAATATCACTATTAGATTTACGAATCATGGGTTTTGCCACTGCAACAGCCTTAGCTTGTTTGGGAATAAGCTTAGGTTTTGGCATGGCTGCTTGTATCAGTGATCCTATATCTGCACTTGATGTAGCCGGCTCTCCTGGTGTTGAAGACCCTGTGGGTTTGGTACTGATAAAGTTAGATTTTGGAATGTTTTGCTCATCATTCTCATAGTGAAATGTTTTTGGTGTATCTTCTATTTCCAGGTCAGGACCACAATCTGTAAATGTAGCAGGTGCATATCGTGGAGTACCAACTACAGCATTAGCTTTTTTTGGAGGGGACTTTGGAGTTCTGAAATCAGATTTATTAAAATATTTTCTGCCATTGGTTGGCCGCTGAGCTGGAGATACAGACATGATGCATTGCTCCAAAAGCATAGTTTCTTGGGTGCGGTCAAATGTAGCATACTCTGGTTCTTCAGCTGTCATGCTTGAAGGAGCAATTAACGGTGCCGGTAATGACTGTAGGTTTGTTGTACTTGATGGTATGATATTTTTAGAAACTTTTACTTTTACATCACTATCGATTGTCAAAGCACTTAAACTTGATGCCACCGATATGCGACCTGAGCTTTCCTCATTAAAATGAACAGGTTCAGAGGAGTTGTCTGAAAAGGGTGGCTGTAGCGTCATAAAATTCTGTAATTGTGTTGGCTTGTTATTTTCCAGCTTATTTTCTTCACCTTTTAATTCATTAACGTTATTAGCAGCTATGAAGCGAGCACCAGGGCTAGGGACTCGACTGTGACCTGGTGAATCTGGCAAGTCACTAGGTGATACCATTCCAGTGGGCACCTGTGTGCTATAAGCACTGGGGAGATTGCTCTTTAGAGATCCCTCGTCACAAGAGTTTAAAGATTCAACTGAGCTGTGTCGTGAGAACATCATTGGACTAAGAATGTTTGCGGAGTTGTAACCGCTTTTCTGGCCATTGGATGCACTATACCGTGAACCTTGATTTTTTTCTGGCTTGATATCATCGGCAGCAGTTTTAGCAACATTATTTAGAGATGGACATTTGGATAACTCCACGGGCGTACCCTCTACAGCATAAGTTTTTGCTTTCTCTGGTGTCTGAAGACCTGATTTTTTCTCTTCAAAATGTGTAAGCTGAACGCCAATGCTGGCGTCTTGAGATGTGGATTTGGAAACACGTTGATCAGCTTTATTTAATTTCAGTTGCCCTTCTGTTTTTACAAGGTTAATTGGGGCGGCAGCTGGCGGCGAGTTCTCAGTGTGGTAGCGGCGTCCATAGTTGGTGGGAGTTTCGTCTGCCTCATCTACATTGTCCGCCATTTTGCGCTGGTTTCGTCGCAAGCTGTTGTGAAAACGATGAACGGCCGCTTTGTCCATGATGATTTTTTCTTCTCTGGCTGATAGAGAAGAGCTGGTCATCTGCTGGTCCCCACCAGTAGATTGTTGCAAACTGTGACTTGACAAAGATTGGGGTACGCCAGAGGTACCACCTCCAATTTCAGATTCTCCAGGCGGCTCTGACTGCGCGTGATAGTGTCCCTTTTGGCCGCCGGTCCAGTTAACAGGTCGCACAACATGTTCCATCAACTACAACAAATAAAATATTTTAGAATTTAAAGGTTTATTTTTATTTTCATTCAGAGGTGTGGTACATATGGAAACTTTTGTCAACATTTAGGTATAATCATCATTATTCATATAAATCAACTATTTTGTTGGAGAGATTTGCTCAATTCAAATTTTTGCCAGTACGCACATGCTTGCATTTTTGCACTGCGAACGCGGGCACAAACATAACGCATACACACACACACACAAACACACACACACACACACACACACACACACACACACACACACACACACACACACACACACACACACACACACACAAGCACGCACGCACACACACACACGCACACACACACACACACACAAACACACGCAAGCACACACATACGCACGCACGCACACACACACACACGCACACACACAGACATTTACACAAACACACACACACATTTACACAAACACACACACACACACACACACATACACACACACACACAAACACACACACACACACACACACACACACACACACACACACACACACACACGCACACACACACAGACAGACACATACATACACACAAACACGCACACACACACACACACACACACACACACACACACACACACACACACACACACACACACACACACACACACACACACACACACACACACACACACACACACACACACACACACACACACACACACACACACACACACACACACACACACACACACACACACACACACACACACACACACACACACACACACACACACACACACGTGCGCGCATTTTGCTTGAAAAAAAAACGGAAATAAAGGTTTAAAAACTATACTTTAACCGCTTGTTTTGACGGAGTGAGTATTCTCTGAGTTGCGTTGGGGGTTAATTGGTTCTCTATTGTCGCCACAGAACTGGGTCGATGGTCCAAGTCTAGATTGGCCGGAGGCGCCAGTGCCGATCCAGCGGAAGTTCCAGCGGTTGGTGGGGATAAGAGTCCGGTAGGAGCATATGCGGAGTCGGTGTCTCGGCTGCCTCCGGCTGCTTGGTTCAGGCTGTTAA
>JASAMX010016844.1:0-29318 GCA_030248175.1 Microlaimidae sp. YZB2_3
ATTATCCACCTTCGCAAAAATGCAAGTATTGAATACAGAAAAACTTTATCATTGGTTTTGGTCATTTGTAATACATGCTTAAAAATGTGTGTTTTCTGTTTTGTTACTTTTCGTTGGTGTATGTGAATTAAAAACAAAACGTTAACCTGTTCCATCGCCTTTTCCTCGGTTACAACCGTAAAACATTCGTATGACCTATGTCGTACTTCCGTCATACCTAATTTTTTGCGCGAGTAGTGCTCAGTGAAAAAGCAAATTCAAATGATTAAAGCTGTACGGTAGCAATATGCAGATTTTTCTCATGGATACAGTGTATTACGTAGGATATTTCATGCTGCAAAAATTTCATATTGCTACCGTAGAGCTTTAACAATTTCAAATTGCTCGCTCAGCGGGTAATATTCGCGCACAAAAATATTATATATGACGAAAATACGATTTAGGTCATGCGTAGAGTTTACCGCCATAAGGTTTACGTACGACATTTGTCATACAAAATACCACCACCGTAAGACGAAGGTTTCACCTTTGTCGTACGAAGGTTTCACGGTTATAACTGGGGAACAGGTCATCACGGGAACGGGTTAATAGAAAAGACGATTTTTTTATTTTAAATTTTTTGTCCTATAGTATAAAAATATAGTCTAAGTAGACTTTAGAGGTTACAAGTTCATTTATTTTAACTTTTCGATAAATTTGGCTGTTTTAAATTTTTGATACGGCATGTTATTTGCTTTACTTTGTATGATTATTAATTAATTAAAATTTTAAAAGTTTGTGTATTATTTGTAGCGGACTTTGTATAAATAACTTTGAAAAATTAATTGCTTAATAAAGATAATAATACGGTGGAAAATTAACTCTACATTTAATTAATATTAATTTGCTTCTCGATTCTTTCATGAGTTGTAAAATTTCTATGTATGCCACAAAAGTTAATTTTGATAATTAAATAACCAACCAAAGTACAAAACGCATTTAAAATAATGAAGTGCAACTTTAGCGTGTCTTCTCTTATTATTGTTATTTTAAAATTTATCGTAATTTTATTTAATTTACGTAATGAATTTTAGTGACATTGTGCGAATCTATGAATCTCAGATGAGAAATAATTAGTATACGGAATTGCTTAATTTAAACAAGCATGGGCTCAATGTGCAGCTAATTGATCGATCAGTATGATGAAAAGTACGTTCTGTTTTCTCGTGGTTTTCCAAAGAATTAAAGTGATTTAACTGGTGTGAACCACTTTTCAGATATCAATCTAGATACGTCAGGATTTAAGGATTATTAAAGTATTATGAATCAACATACTTATGAAATAAAAACTCTCTGAAAGTGGTTTCTGGTATATTGTTTATACAATTTTTTATTAGTATGCAGAAATGCATATCAATAGGCCTAACGTTTTTCTATTGATTAAAATCAACTGCTTTACATAAATTAAAAAATATTGTCTTTCCGTCCTATTCCATCAATATTTGCATACATTTCTTCATCTTACTGATTTTTTTCCTAGCAAACACCTAACATTAAAAGGAATTTCAGCATATGTAACTGAACGAAGTACACTACATAAAATATTAAATGGTACAATAATAAATCCTGAATTAGTTTTTTAATTGAATACAATCCAAGGTATTGTTCAGGCTTATATCTAACTAATTCCAAATTTTCCTTAAAATCTGTACATTAATCAATTTTTTTATTTTAATTTTTTGATTTGACGCCAAAAAAACTACAAACTGAACCGTCTTATTTAAATACACATTTTAAGACCATTGACTACAATGCGCAGTAGTCCAGTGGTTAGAGGTTAGAGTCCAGTGGACTTGTTCTCTTCACTACAGCAATAAATAGGTTCGAATCTCGCTAATTAAGTTCTTTTTTGTTTAAAAAAATGTGCATTATTCAGGATACGCTAAATCGAAAATCACAAATTGAATATTTTTAGTATTGTATTTTATTGTTATTTTTACGTGTATTTTATTGGTATCATCAAAGGTGGATAATCTAAACTTTTATTACGACCGTAATAAAAGTTTAAATAATTCACACAAGAAAAATGTAAATAATATATATATATATATTCGCCAGAGCAGTCGGCCACGTCACACCACTATGGTAAAAATAACAAGAACGCAATGCAGCAAAATTAACTCTCTTGTAGCCGGACGTGCGGCTTTTGGCCGGACGTGCGGCTTTAGGCCGGACGTGCGGCTTTTGGCCGGACGTGCGGCTTCTGGCCGGACGTGCGGCTTTTGGCCGGACGTGCGGCTTTTGGCCGGACGTGCGGCTTTTGGCCGGACGTGCGGCTTTTGGCCGGACGTGCGGCTTTTGGCCGGACGTGCGGCTTTTGGCCGGACGTGCGGCTTTTGGCCGGACGTGCGGCTTTTGGCCGGACGTGCGGCTTTTGGCCGGACGTGCGGCTTTTGGCCGGACGTGCGGCTTCTGGCCGGACGTGCGGCCTGAATTGGATTTTATGATGCACGCTGCTACAGACCGCTGTCACATACCTTTATTAGATTATCCACCTTTGGTAATATAATTTTAACAATAAAAAATGCGGTTATTATTTGGCCGACTTTAACATTAGCGCTATATATAAATATTCATAACTCTTTAAATAATCAATTAATTTTTAAGGTTCAAGTATCATTTTATTCGTAATATTCTTTAAAAAACAATAATATCAAAATAATTTTTGATGACTATTGTATAAATTATAAAAGAGTTTTAACTTATTAATCAAATAAAAAATCACGGAATAGTTAAAACTAAATACAGCATTAAATATTAGAGTTTTTGACGATTTCAATGATAGTTTAATTTTTACAATTGCTTTATGGGTTCGTGAGTTATAACAAGTTTTATAAGCAAAACTTTAATTACAAACTTGTTTTGCAGTATTCTTTTTAAAATTCCCTTTTTTAATTTTTTTTTAATTCATTTTTTTTAACCGTCCATGTGTTGAGTTTCGCATGGCCCCGTGAACACCGCAATGACTTGGTAAAATCGTGAATAGTATAGTATAAGACCTATGAGTTTAATTCTAGTATAATATAGTATAGTAATTTACAGCTGTAAATTAATAAACGCATATTTTTCTTTTGTATTTTTAATTAAAAAGTATATTAATCAAATTGCGTTTAGAATTTAAAAAATTAGTTTAGAATTGTAAATTCTATAAATTCCAAAGTTACCCAGGTATTTTTTAATTAATAAAATAAGAAACAATGAAATGCGTTTGTTAATTTACAATTACAGAAATCTTTATGAAATAGGCCCCTGAGCGAGAAAAATTTTAAAGTTTTCAGCGGTTATGTAACCAATTATTATTAAGGTGCGTCATGTGTTTCTCTGCACGTGATATTTTCTCAAAAAACGAGTGGTTACTTTACCACTCATTTATTTTCACCCTGATAGAACTTATCTTTAGTAAGACAATTATACTAAAATTAAAAAACCAATTAATTTTAGTATAAAGTAAAAGTGCCACCAATCACATTTTCAACCACTTTTATACTTTTAGTTTTTATATTTTTAGTTTGCTCAAATTAATATTAGTATAAATTCTATACTGGAATTATTTTAGTATACTTGTAAGAAACCTTTAATTCTGGTATAGTATAGAATAGTATAGATCGCTCGGCTTTAATTCTAGTATAGTATAGTATAGTATAGTATAACATGTCCGGTTTTAATTTTAGTATAGTATAGTATGATATAGGATAAAACCCCACAATAATTCTAGTATGGTAGTATAGTATAATTCTAGTATAGTAGGCATTCCTGGTCTGAGATAAACATTATGTGGACTAAAGGAAATTTGCATTTGGTTTGGGCCACACATGGGCAAGTTGGTCCGGAGAGGGGGTGAAAACCCCAAATTAGGGGGGGGGGTTGAAATCCGAGAAACGCAAAATACCCATACCGTTTTTTTTTCAGGAGTGCATTTTACCCATATCGTTTTTCGATTTCAAGGAAAAAAATAGGTAAAAAACGCTAATTTTAGGTCAAAAAGGCCTTTTATTGCATTTTTGAGATGTTTATTGTTTAAAACATTTATTTTAACCTTAAAACTTAAGTTTGGAGGCAGTAAGAAGTCATTTTAAAGACATTTTTTTTTCATAATTTTTCCAAAATTGGAGGGGGGGGGGAGTTAATCTTTACTGCCCCCCACTTCTGAGTAGGGGGAGGATTAAACCCCCTTCTCAGATTTTGGGGGGTTAACCCCCCCCCAACCCCCCTGCCTATGTATGGTTTGGGCAGCTGCTCACTGAATAAAAATTTGTACCATAATGATAATGATTTGTTTATACATTGATCTAATCACACAGCAATGTTGCATTTTTTTAGTCTGATGAAATGTCAATTGAAAATTTATAGTCACAGCAATCTTTGCCAAACTTAAAATCGCCACTTTTTCAAACTTATAGTTATTTCTTACACACATAAATACAACTTTCTAATTGAAAAAGTTGCGATTTCGCGCTTGTCAAAGATTTTTGTGAGTATGATTTTTTTCAATTACCATTTCATCAGACTAAAAAATGCAATATTGCTGTGTGATTAGATCAATGTATAAACAAATCATTATCATATGGTAGAAATTTTTATTCAGTGAACAGCTGCCCAAATCAAATGCAAATTAATAAATAAATAATAATTACTAAAGATAAGTTGTATCAGGGTGAAAATAGATGAGTGGTAAAGTAACACTCGTTTTTTTGAGAAAATATCACGTGCACCGAAACACATGACGCAACTATATAATAATTGGTTACATAACCGCTGAAAACTTTTTTTAAAATTTTTCTCCCTCGCGGGGTTATTGTTTATTTTTTCCTGCTGTACAGCGGACTTTTGAATTTTGGGGACTAATTCCAGTCTTTCAGACTGAAATTTAGGGCTTTCAGTCTGAAAGACTTTAGCTATAGACTAGTTCGGAATAAGCGTCTTTTACTGTACACGAGAGGATACAAAAAGAAAAAATAAAATTTGAAAAAATCTTAGCTTTCTTAGTTTCTTAAGTTTAAACCTATACTTCATAAAAATTGCTACACGATGATATGTTTCACTACGTTGAAGTGCTGTAATATATCAGTTTGTGCTAAATAAATTTTTGTTTTTTAATTAAACGTCACAATAGTTTAAAATCACCACTAAAATAGTATTATCCTGAACAGTGATTTCGAATTAGTAAAAATAAAGATGAAATTTGTGCTTTTAAACTAATTTTAAACCTACATAATTTTTTTTATATTTTGCTTGTAAAACTATTCAAAACTTAAAAATTAATTTTAAAAAGTCTATTCCAAACTTTTAAATTAAAAATTTTCTGTAATTGAAACATTAAAAAACTGGGAAACAAGCGCGCAGCAGCGCCGTACCTACGAAGCGGCAAAAAACTAAAAATCCCCAAAAACTGCTTTTGCTTTTGCAATATTTAAAAAGTATTTAAGAAATTTTGAAGAGAAGGGGTCGAGATTTTAAACCAATAAATATTTGAAATATTTTAAACCGTAAAATGTACTAGTCGCTCGCTGTTTCTCAATTTTCCCTCTACATATGATTGGTGCTAGTAGTTATGTACCCTCTTCCTAACACTAAAAACCCTTATTCCGAACTAGTCTATGCAGTCCTTCCACCATGCGTTGAAAATCGATAAAATTTAACAGCCAGTATTTTCTAAACATTTAAGTAATTTTACTACGGTTTAATTTTATAAGCAACAACAGTTGAGCAAACTATAGACTTAATAATAATTCGCAAAGACATCGTCGAATACTACAACAAAAGAGTCACAGTCATAATAAAATCAAAGCCGCTAACTTATGTTATGTGTTAACTTAACTTATGTGTTATCGGGATATTACGTTACAGAGTTACACGAGTAGTTTATACCAATTGCGCCTCAGTGTGCCGTAGTAACAACGATATTAAGGAGCAAACAATCAACATGTCAACCACTAACCGACAGACAAAAGGCGAATTAACATATATAACTACTAATGTTACAATTCATAATTTTACATAAAGCCTAGCTTATTCGGAAAAATTTGGCGTATATTTAGTTTAAGTAAAAAAAAAACAAATGCTCTGAAAGTTATTTTAAACATTTTAGAAAGTTTTTTTTTATACATCAGTTAAACATATTTCGTGCGAAAAATTATGTTTTCTTCAAAACTTATAGAAATCTTCTATAGATAAAAAGTTTGACTGTCCACCGCGCGTTAAATAAATATCATTTCAATTTTGGTGCCATTTATTGAAGCTTAACAAAAAATTATTTTCAGAACAGTCGCAAACATTTTACTACAGTTTAAGATACCTAAGCAACAAAATTTGATAAAACAAAGACTTCAATATTTATTTACCTAACGGAAAGCAAACAGTCGACAGAAACCGACAGACAAAAGCTTAATTTGCAATGAATGATATTTTTTGAGTTTGTTTTACACTAAAATAAAAAGAAAGTCATCATGAACTGCACGCCATAACAAAAAAAATTTGTAGTTCTGGGCTACAGTCAACATTCATTAGTTACTTCTTGAGGTCTCTCCGGACAGTTTTTACTTCACAGCGTTTAATAAAAAACCAGTTGAAATACACAACAAAATTTTTTTTGTTTACATAAAATGTATTTTAATATTTATTGTAATTATAGAGCATTATAATATTTTAAACTATCCCAACCACGGAAATTTGAATGAGCGGCAAAAGTTAGGAAACAAATCCGGCTTAAATATTTACAAATAATTTTTTTTTGTTTTGATTCTTTGAAAAAATTATAATTAAACTAAAATAAATAATAATATTAAATAAAAAATGTGACAATTAAAATAAGTTCCATTGGGAATCGATCCCTTGACCTCAAAAATTTTAACAGTGGCAGCCGGGAACGGCTCTATCCGACTGCGCCACATAACCATCTGCTCAACTTTTCTAAAAGAGGTTTAATATAAACCCACGGCCTTTATTAAATCTAAAATATACACACAACAGATTAACAGCACGAGAGATTTTATGGCAGTTTAAAAATCAGATATTTCAATAGAAACATACTATTTGGAGCTTTAGATTTCCCCAAATTAAATTAAATCCACGATTCGCCGCAATTGTGAAAAAATTAACACCATTTTTTACAGAAAATTGTATATTAAACCATAAATAGAAAAATATTTTCATTATTTTTAAGTACGTGAAAAAAGGTGACGGTGCCTCTTTATTGAAAGTATTTTTTTAATAAATACTGAATAGTGAATATTTTTAAGGGTTTAAAAGAATTTCGTTGCAATTTGATTTTTTAATATCAATTTTTTTAACTACTACCAATAATATAATGAATGTGCACTTTATAATCGTGGAATTTCTGCCTTTTTTACACTCATATTAATTTTTCATGAAAATATTTCTGTATTTCATGAGATCTCGTATGCTAAAAATCGCGATTTTCTATACCTACTTAAGAAAACCATCGGTAGAGACCTTTTGAGTTTTGTCTTGCAAATCTGTGAAGCATTCACAAAATAGAAAAAAAATTCGAAGATAATAATTGCTCTGCATGCTTATTTTTTATTGGTTGAACAAGTACGGGTGTTTTAGAAAAATCTACCACTTTAAAAGTTTAAAACCACGTCCGATATATCAATGAAATTCTTATCATGCCAAAATTTAGTATGCAAAATAGGACATGATAACAAAAGAGTGTTTTACGTATTTGAAAAAAAGGGAATTAAAAAAATATATAAAATCTGTTTAAATTGACTTAAAGACACTACAAAAAAATTTTCATGTAAACATATCTTAGCAACGGTACGGGTTTATGGAAAAAAAGCACCCGTGGCAAAAGCGGGAAAAAAGCACCCGTGCACAAGTCGGAAAAAAGCACTCGAAAGAAAAGCGTGACAAATATTTTACAGCGGCATTTATTTATTACGTTATCAGTATTGCATATCAAACATTCTGCTCAAAGCTTTTGACGTTATTATTTCATTAATTGCTGCATTAGTAATCTGAAAAAACATTAATTCAGACAGTTACTGGAACCTTAAAAGGTTCTACTCTTTCGCAACGTCGAAACGATTATAATAATAGTTTAAAAAATTTAAAAAAATCATAAAATCAATCTTGTGTATGGATTGAAGATTTAATAAAAACTAAAAGTTTTTTCTCCAGTTATTTTAAACCAGTTGAACTTATTTCAACTTTATTATCTAATATTGGACACAAAGAATAATTGAATAAAAACTAAAACAAAAAACCTTTTACTGACATTCATAAAAACGGACTGGGTTTATCTGTTTTGCTGTAAAACTGGACCGAGTTCAATCTTTTTATATGCTTTAAAAATCATCAAAAATGCATTTTTAAAACAAAAGTATGAACTGCATTTCACTTAACAAAATTTTTAAATAAAATTTGTTTAAAAGATTAATTACAACGTGCCGATGACGATATTAAATATTAGACCCGATCCAAAAAGTGGACCCGGTGCAGTTTTTTGGCCAATGCATAAAAACCCAGTCCGAATGAACCCGGTCCAGTTTTGTGAATACCAGGTTATAATTAGAAATATGTTAAAACTAACACCGCCAATATAAACTAAAAAAGCAGCTAAATTTTACAAACGAAATTAGGTGTAAAAATTTCTTAAACATTTAAAATATTAAGATTATTTATAGAAAAATCGCATATTTAAAGTTCATGCCAATTTCAAGCTACATTGTAACACAGATTGTTTGTCATTTATTACCATTTCATTTTATTTTTTATTAATTTTCTTTGCAAATCCTAACACCGATTGTTTGTCATTTATTACGATTTAATTTTATTTTTCATTTATTTTCTTTGCCAATCCTTTTAAATTCTATTTTTTGGTTATAAACCAAATACAAAAGTTTAAAAATATATTACACTACTAATGAATGCATGCTAATGCTACTAAACATTTAATTAAATTTGATAATCGTTTATAGCGTAATAATTTCATACCTATAACGTAATAAAAAACCGCCGCTGTGCAATATTTGTCACGCTTTCCTTTCGAGTGCTTTTTTCCGCCTTTGCACGGATCCTTTTTTTGATACGGTTGATTTATACAGAAATTTTATTATGCATAAAGTTTACTAGTATATAAAGGCTAGAGGGTACTTTTACAAAACTCTACTAGGGCTTAATTTTGGCAAGGCCTGAATTTTGGCCACCAATTTAGGGTGTTAGAAAATTGGCTTATTTTTAAAACACAAAAGAACTAGCACAAAAGCAACTGAATGAATGTTGAATAAAGTGTTTTTGCAGTTTGTTTTCTAGTGTTATTTTGCATTATCAACATTTCCATACAAAATAAATTTTTTTTGTGATTTTTTTGTTCTTTTGCTTTGTGTTTAAACTGCATCAAATTTAGAACTAAGCAATATAACCAATGGCGTGCCCAAAGGGGGGGGGGAGAGGGGGTAGGCGTCCGCCCACCCTCTTCTAAATCTGGCAAAGCCGGATTTTTTTGTAAAGGGGGAGAAAATCCCTAAGGGTTTTTGAATTTTGGGAAAGAAAATTTTTTTCTTTAAGATTAATACAGAAACTTTCCTGGTAATTTCCAAAAGCATATTTTTCCCAAGAGGGCATTCTGCCCCTCCCCCTTTGGCTGTAAAAAGTTGGCTGGCTGTAAAAAAAACCATTTTATGTTGAAATATTTTTTCACGCCAAAAAATTCAACAAAAAACACGTGTTATTAAAACTTACGTTTTTTAAGGTTTTGACATAATTATTTAAAGTCTTGCTAATAACTGCAAAAGTTTGCAAACGGGAAAAATGAAGTTAAAAAATGAAGGGAAAAATAAATGAGAAAAAAGAGAACAAAAGAAGGGAAAAGGGAAAAAAGGGACAAAAAAAAGCAAAAATAAGGTAAAAATAGGTCGAAAATGGCTTAAAATACATTGAAATAGGCTAAATACTTCAAAAAACTCGCGATGATGGCGTCATCATAGGTCAAAAATTGCGCCATAATTTTAGGGTACTTTTTCATTTTTTGGCGGGGGGGGGGGGATAAAACTTGAGGTAAATCCTCCAATAAAGCGGGGGGCAATTCCAGACCGTGCACACAGGCAGACCTGTGCACTGCCCCTCCGGGGTTAAAACGGGGAGGGGCAATTCCGAAATGGGGGGGGCACGGGGGGCAACTTTTTTTTGAAACGGGGGGGGGGGGGGGGGCGATAAAACGGGAGGGGGCAATAAAGGGGGCAAGGCAAATCCTCCAATAAAACGGGGGGGGGGGGGCATTTCCAGACCGTGCACAGGTCTGCACAGGTCTGTATATATATATATATATATATATCAGTAGCGTATATAGGGGCGGCGGGGAGGCAACCGCCCCCCTCCCTTTTGGCCGTTTCCATACTTAGGGGGGGCGGTCTGCCCCCTCCCTGGCTGGCGAAACCAGCAATTTTGGTAAGGGTCCCCCCTTTACTTGTTTTTATTTTCAGCTTATAAAAATGTTGTGCATCTTAAATGCATAAAATTACACAATGTAAAAATTTTTCCCGCTTCGCGCGAAGGTAAAAATTTTTCTTTTTTTTATTTGTTCAACCGCACTTGTTGCTTATAAGTTACAAACCCTATGCAGTCGCGCATATTTTTAAATAATTTAGCCAATATATATATATAAATCAGGTTGTTTCTTATTATTAATAGAATTACGAAAAAACCTTATTTGGATATAGTACAAAATTTTAACATCATACTAATTTAAAGCTGTAACAAACAAATTGTTTAGGAATTAGGTTATAAAAAGGAGTAAATCTATGCTTATATGATTGGCTGGAGACAATTCTTAAGCAGTTTTTAGTGCTTGGGGACGCCCTCCAGACCCCCCGGCCGACGTCTTGCGTCGGCTTGGTGCTCCTACCACAGTAACAAACAAATTAATAAAGCTTTAGGTTATCGAAACTTATGTAAATCTATTGCCATATGATTCGCTGGAAACAATTTTTAAGCAGTTTCTAGTGAGTATTTCCGAAGATTTTTGCCTCCAACGGTTGGAGGGCACCTCCGAACCCCCCGGTTGACGCTATTTATGTAATAAACATTTTGTGTAAGAATTAGGTTATAAAAACAAAATTAAAACTATAACTATAAGAATTGCTGGAGACAATTTTTAAGCAAGTTTTAAGTGTATATTTGAAAAATTTTCGCCTCCGGCGGCTGGGGGGGAGACACCGCTCAGACCCCCCGGCCAACGCTTCGCGCCGTAACACCCCCGGGGACATTGGCAGACCGCCCCTTCTTTCGGCAAAATCCTATATATACATATATATCGAAGCCTGATATACATATATATCGAATATTTTTTTTAGTTTCGTGTGAAAAAATAGCGCACGACGAAAAAATGCCGTTTACCCATACATGAAAAGGATTTAAGGTCTATTCATAAATGATTGAAACTGTAAAAGTTTCAAGCAAGCATATCTCACTAACTGAACGGTTGAATAATATAAGGTTTATTAGTGTATAGCGCGTAATGGTAGCTATACATAATACATTTGATATAATTATGGTTGGAATCAACATTAGTGAGATATAATTAACTGAAAATTTTTTTCAGTCAAGATCATTTTCCAACAAACTCTATAAACATAAAAATTTTGCATAAATATTAAGTAAAGCGAAAGTACTTAGATTGTAATCGGGGTTTTAACTGTTGTTTGTGATAGATTTTTTGAAATAAAAAAAATATTTTTAGTCCTTTCAAAACAAAAATACTTGTTCACAACAAGCGAGTAATGCATATTGATTGATAATTAATTTTTTGTCACTGATTTTTCTCAGATTTGCAGAAAAAAAAACGCCCAACAGTTTACAACAAAACAAAACTTTACATAACAACGACTAGTGATCTTAAAAATTTAACTTAAAAGTTTTAGTTTAAAACAAAACTTTACATAACAATGACTAGTGATCATTTTGAAAATATTATGTCACAATTGGTAGCTTAAAATTCGGTAAGATATAAATTCGGAGCTGCGTCCATTTAAAGCGGAGGGAGCTCCGCTACTTAAATAAGCGATTTAAAGCTTATTGAAACTTGAATTACACTTTAAGTTACATCATGTACTATGCACAAGTTTAATACTATTTTTATCGTTTTAAGGACGTTTTTAAAAAATTATAAATTGCAAAACAATTTTTACAAATACTCTATGACATCAGTATTTAATTATTCATGAAATTAAAACAAAAATAGGGCGGAGCTCCGGGGCTTGTTTCAAACTTTCAAAGCTTTGGGGAACATCACTAGTACATACACGCATATTTTTCTAAACATTCCACTCGTAGCACATTTATTCTGACTCACTCATTTTGCTACAAAACCGATGATTTAACAAACGTCGAAACTCATAGTTTAAATACACAAATAACGTAAAAACCGGTAAAGTCCGTTTGACCAGAACAGTTTTTACTTTTATCACTGACGAAGCATTTCGTGCTTTAAAAATGCTTTAAAAGGCACAACACGTCGTTACTCTGACACAATGAGTCAGATTCGTCATAAAATACTCGTAACTGTGACTCTTTTTATATTTTAACACACAATTAATATAGACAAAATAAGTCAGAGTCACGTTGATTTTATAATGATTGTGACTCATTGTGTCAGAGTAACGACGAGCACAACGATGCAAAATAGTAAATCAAGTTAAAGTACAACACAAAATTTTACGGTTATCCACTAGGTAAATACCTATCTATAAAATTAGAGACAAAGGCAAGCTTAGGCAATCATAGGCAAAACCAAGCTCTCCCCGAGTGGGGGCAAGGAGGGGAACGACTCAAATTGGTTGATAAAAATCCTAGAAATGGATTTCTATGTGATCGTTGTTTTTTTTTTTTTTGAAGTGCATTTGACTTTATATTGTTAAAAACGCTTTCGGCCCGTCACCGAGTCGCCCCCCTCATAATTTTTTTAAATACTCAATTCTTGATTCCTCTAAAAACTGTATATACCCAGTTGCTCGGTTAATGCTTACCTAAATTGCAAAAAATAGAAAACAAATTAAAAAAATAACACTGAAAGGCTAATTTTAACTTAATGTAAATTCTTTATATTTCCTTTTTTGTCTTAATAAAGTTTATAAACGTTTTTTTTTCTGAAATTTTGCTATAAATCGCATAAGTATTCATTATCAAACCAATAAAGGAGGATAATTCCATCCACATATAGTTCAAGTGAAAACTTGTTTCTGGAATGGCCTTGCGGAATATCTCTGCATACGCTAAAGACACCGAATAGGTTACATGATCTGAAGATATTTATAACAACTGTTATAATAGAAATAATCTAGTCCCAAAAATTCTTTTTTGAAATATTATTGCTTCATAACGAAGAATACATAATATAAAATCTTATACAAAAAAAACCAACCCACCAACAACAACACAACCCAAAAAACAACAAAAACCAAAAAAAATACCTATAAGAAAATAAAATATCGTATTACTATGTATTTTTTACTTTGTGGTTATAGGCACCTTGCACTGGAGGAACTCGGTTTATACATGAATTATGCAATAAACATAGTGAGTCACCATAATGGAAATTACCGTATCTCCTACTTATCTTTTGTAGTATGCAGATCAACCCTCGAAAGCGCGCGAAATTTTGGTCGGTTGATCTGCATAGGGTAGTGCATTTAATTTCGGCACTTTTCCAAATTGGGCATTTTTGATTTTGGACTATATCTTTGGTAATCCTGGACGGAATACGACGTTTGATAGCTCAAATGGGAGATAATTATATGTAGATGACTGTCGTGAGCTTATTATTTGTTATGTTATGATTTTTTCATGTGAAATTGTGTGATTTATAAAAAATAAAATTGTTACTCGTTTTTAGAACATGGGCATTTCATGATTACGCAATAAATTGGTTAAAAAATTAAACTGTCCTGGTAAAATTTAGTCTTTTTTTCGAATTTTTAGTCTTCGTGGTTCTACGTTGCGTCTGTGGTGAGCAATCATCATAAAATAAAATAGTGTAATTTCGGCACACATTGCTGTAGGCAAAAACGGGTTGAATAAAGTGGTCGGGTGTTAAATTGTAGTTGTAAATAGTTAAAAGACAACGTTGAAATGTATAGGGGTCATAGCACTGCACTTAAACTCGATTAAGGAGGTTTATTTAAAAAGTGCCGAAATTAAAATGCACTTTTTTCCCAATTTTTCCTCATTTTGATACCATTTGGCATTTTAGCTGTAACTTTTTGCTAGTTACACGTTAAACAACAAGTAGAAACTTAAATTAAAGAAAACTGTCTGGAGATAATGATAAGCTTTTAAATTTTTTGAAAGTGATGATATTTTGACTGAGAAACAATCGATTGTTTGTAAAGTGCCGGAATTAAATGCACACATTTAATTTAGGCAATTTTCCATTTTTTTTTTTTTAAAGCTGAAGCGGGCCGGCCATGGATATTCCATATTACCGCCTACCACCCTATATCAGCACTGTTGTTGATGTAGAATGTTAGTCAAAGCCCCACCCCTATCAGAGGATTTTAGGGATTAGATGTGAGGTTATATTTAATAATACAGAGAGAACAATTACCTATCTCACATCTATTCCCTAGGCCTACGTTTGGTCGGTTTGTCTTACCGTGGGAGGAAGGCTTATCTTTTGGTTGCACAATAGTGTGGTTGCACAATAGTGTATGTAAAGATAAGTTTACTCCTCCGGTTGTGGGCTAGGCCGCAATGGCCAAAAACTGATTTAATTAAGTAAAAAAACAATTTTCGTACAGTGAAGCTTTTGTGACGCAACGCAGTATCGTGAAAGCTTCAAAATGATATATCAAAAATGAAAATCGGACCATACAGTGAAAAGTTACATCGGAAAAACGAAAAAGTGCCGAAATTAAATGCAATACCCTACTACGAAATATAAGTAGGAGATACGGTAATTATCCATTATAGTGACTCGTTATGTTTATTGCATACTTCATGTATAAACGGAGTTCCAGTGCAAGGTGCCTATAATTATATTGCATCTGCAAGTAGAACTTTAATAATCTAAAAACAAACAATTATCATAGATCACCGAAGGGTATCGTGTGGCGTTATCCCACTCGCCCCCCCCCAAGGCCCCTGGAGCCGGTCCACTAAACACGCGCTGACTAGGTGCAATGTTAGCACGTTGTTTTAACTCTTGATAATGATTTATTTTCTGTATATTTTTTAAAAAAACTTATAAAACTCTTTGTCTGCATAGCATAAATTGATATTTTATTAATTTTATGCATATTTTTGTTTATTTATACAACTTAATTAATAAGGCAATAATCCATAGTTAAGATTTAGCAAAACTTCTAACTAGATGTTAAGGCTTAATAGGATTTTATTTAAAGCAAAACAGGCATAAAACTATTTAAATTTATTAATTTATCTTATTTAAAAAAAGCAAAAAGTCCCATCAGATTTCTGTAGAAAAAACACTAAAAATACAACATTATCAAGAGTTTTAAACAACGTGTTAACATAGCATCTAGTCAGCACGCGTTTAGTATACGGACCCCTGAAGAGCTAGCTACCCTTCCGACCATGACTCATTTTTGACCGCCTCCCCCCAAAACCCATGGTCAGGCCATCCCCTTCAACCAGTTTTTGACCTTACTCACCCCTATCCATAAAAACAAAAATTTTAATTGCTAACTAAACCTAAGGTAAAATTTATTATATTATCAACCTTATTAGCGCATTTAAAAAGTTAAAACTTGATAAATGTTGCAAAAAATTATTTTTTGCAAAAAATATTTACCCCCCCCCAAAAAAAAGAGCCTCTCCATCGCCCTACCTTGCCGTTTTTTTTTTGAAAATCACAACCTAGGGTACTCCCCCTCCACTGTCAAAAATTCCAAAACCTCACTGTAAAAGTAAAACTCTTCCCCCCCCAGTAGTCAGAAGGTCAGTTATCTATAACAATTATATTCAAATATTCCAAAGAAAAGTCTAAATAGCGACAACCTTTACTTTTAAATAATTAAACACATAAATATTAAATGAATACGGCTATTTTTTCAAAAAAAATGAATTCGAATAAAAGTGTTTTATCAACTTTTTTTATGGGTTATTATGACTTATACTACATAAAAACACAATTTTCCTCTAATCCATTTATTCAGCTTTGTTGTAGATTTTAAGAAATATACAAAAACTACTAAAAAACATGACGTCAAAAAACTTACAAAAATTATTTTATACGGCAGGTAGTTGCTTGTAATCCCATTAATTTACGTCCAATGTCTTCCGCATTTTTTATTAAGTCAACCTAAAGAAGCAGAAAACAATTTTAAAGCACCAATGCTGAATAATATAAGTTTTTTTTTATTTTAAACCTCTTTGTTACTTTACTGTTACCATTAATCATGGGTGGCACGGGACCGCCACTGGACGACTTAGCCTCGTGGCGTTGCGTCAACCATTATTAGAGAACGGTAAATTTTGAAATTCAGAACCTTCTTCTTCTTGTTATTATTATTATTCCAACGCTTAATCCTTAATAACTGATATTTCTCATTCGTTCCTGATTGACCAAAAATAAACATGGGCTCATTGGAAAGAAGAAAGAATTACGCAACTTTCTTAGGAAGCACTTTTTTTATTTAGGTCCTTGTTATCGATTTATTGATCAAAATAAAAAAATGAAAAAATAGACAAATAAAAACTCTCAACCGCACTATAACAGCCTTTTGGCAATAATAAGGATTGTACAGAGCAGACAACAAACAGGCCCTCATAGAAACCGCACAAAAGAAGAAGAAGACAGTGCTTGGTGTTAATTAGTGGCGGAAACCGAACCAGTTTCCAGCGCCATCTACTTTAACCGCACGGAAAACCGCGAAAACAAAAAAACAGTTTTTTATTCTTGCATTTCTTATGACAAAATCAATTCAAACTTTTATTTAAAAAATAATAATAAGCATCGGTGGCGCAGGAACGCCACGCAGCGGTTTAGCCCCACAGAACCGTGCACACTATAATTAGAGAACGTTGGAAATTTTTTTTGTAATTTATGGTCATCTTATTCTATTTATTATTATAATTCTAACGCTCATTATCTTAAAATCAATATTCTTTCATTGTTTACGCGGCAATTTAACCCTGCGGTACCGCACCAACTACAATCAGAGAATCTGGATAAAATTTGCAATTTATGTTCATCATCTTCTGCTTCTAATTTTTTTATTTCAAAAAAAATAATTGCAGTAATCGGTGGCGCGGAAGCGCCCACTGCGATTTAGCCTCACAGTACCGCGACAACTATAACTAGAGCACCTAGTAAATTTTGTAATTTATGTTTATCATCTTTTTCTTCTTATTATTATTATTTATATTAAAAAAATACAATTCCAATTATCGGTGGTGCAGGGGTCCCACACTGCAATTTAGCTCACGGCACCGCGCCAACTATACTTAGAGAACGTGGGTAAATTTTGTAATTCATGTTCATCCTCTTTTTATTATTATTATTTTGTTTTAAAAATTATAATTGCAATCATTGGCGCATGCCATTGCGCGAACTATATTTAGAGAGCGTAGGTAAACTTTGTATGGAGCGCCACTGCACTGCACTGACTATAATTAAACAACGTGAGTAAATTTTGTAATTTAAGTTTATCTTCTTCTTCTTATTATTTTTTATTTTTATTATAAATAAATTATTGGTGGCGTGGGAGCGTCACACAGAGACTAAGCCCCACGGCACTTTGAAAACTATAATTAAAGAACGTGAGTAAATTTAGTATTTACAAGTAGCCCATGTCAGCCATACGGCTGACAAATAATTTTTCCCACATTTTTTATATTCATTTATTTTTTTTTCAAAATTCAACCCTTTTAAGCCATTCCCGTGGCTGTAAGCTTTACAGTGATACCTCAGTTACCCGCTCTAATTTTAGTTGGGGAGAAGGGTCTTTCCCTCTTTTGGTGAAAATATGTTGTGCAGCATAAAGATATCCGTGTTAATTTTTTACTAATTTCAACCATCTTATGATCCTCCCTAAACTATAAGGTTTCCTATAATATCTCATTTATCCTAATTTTTTCTGTGGTTGGGGAGGAAGGTTCTTCCATCTTTGGTAAAAGTATGTTATCCATAATAAAGATGTCCATGTTATTTTTTTTAAATTTTAACTCATTTATGACATTCTTTAGACTGTGAGCTTTGCAATGATACCTCAATTAGCCTAATCCGTTTTGTGGTTGAGGAAAAGGGTCCTGCCTTTTGGTGAAAATGCGTTGTCCAGCATAAAGATGTCCTTGTTATTTTTTTTTAAAATCAACCCTTTTTTCACATTCCTTGAAACTTAAGCTTTGCAATGATATCTCATTTAGCCCAATCCTTTTGTGGTTAAATAGAAAGGTCATTCCTCCTTTTAGTAAAAAAAACGTTGTCCAGCATAAAAATGTCCATGTTCATTTTTCCAAAAAGACGATATTCTGGCTTCACATTGGCGAATTACTCTTACCAATATTATTGGTTACCTCAAACTTATTATAAGTTTGAGGCAATTTAAAGATAAATTTTTTTTCAACTTTCAAATTCTATAGGGCCCTATTTTTGTTAAAATGTGTTGCCCAACCAAAAGATGTCTATGCATTTTTTTTTAATTTTAACCCCTTTATGACATTCCCCTGTCTGTAAGATTTGCAATGATATCTCATTTAGCTCAGTCCTTTTGCTGGTTAGAGAGGAAGGTCGTTCCTCTTTTTAGCGAAAAAACGTTGTCTAGCATGAAGATGTCCATGTTAATCTTACCAAAAAACATGACATTTTGGTTTCACATTGGATAGTTACTCTATAATAGTTCGAGCCAATTCAAAGACAAAAAAATTTTTCACTTTCCAAAATCATAAGTTTACCCTTTTTGTGAAAATGTTTTGTCCAGGCTAAAGATGTTTATGCAAATTTTTTTCTAAATTTCAAACTCTTTATGACATTTTGGGAAACCGTAAGCTTTGCCATGATATCTCTTTTAGCCCAATCCCTTTTGGTTGGTGAGCAAGGTAATTCCCTTCTTTAATGAAAAAAACATTGTCCAGTATAAAGATGTCCATGTTCATTTTTCCAAAAATCATGATATTCTGGCTTTACATGGGCTAATTACTTTTACCAATAAGTTTAAGCCAATTCCTAGACAAAAAATTTTTCAAATTCCAAAATCCCTTTAGTGAAAACCCGTTGTCCAGTATAAAAATGTCCATGTACGTTGTTTTAAAATTTGAACCCCCTTACGACATTCCTTGGGGTATAAGCTTTCCAACGATACTTAATTTACCTTATTCCGTTGGGTGGTTGGGGCGGAGTTAGGGAACGAGCAGACACACACACACACACACTGACGCACTCGCACGCGCACGCACACGCGCACACACACACTAACACACACACACACACACACACACACACACACACACACACACACACACACACACACACACACACACACACACACACGCACACACACACACACACACACACACACACACACACACACACACACACACACACACACACACACACACACACACACACACACAAACACACACACACACAGACATTAGGTCTATTTAAATTATTCACCCTTATAATTAATATATTATTTTTCAAACGCTTATATCTTAAAACCAATACTCCTCCTTCTTTACTGATTGATCACAAAACACATAACTTCTTTGCAAATCGTAGAAATCTGCTCAAAAATTCTTAGTAACTACTTTTTATTGATAAATAATATGTTTATTTGATCTATAATATTAATAGAAGATTATTAAAAAATGGACGCATTTCCATAACATATTAAGTAAAATTATTTATTGTTAATATAACGAAAAAAGGACAGACAACATCAAGGCACCGAAGGGGGGGGGGGAGGGGGCCACCCACGGCCCGAGACCTCCCCTAAGGATCCTCCCATCGACCCGAACCACCCAGGCATTTTACCCAAACGATCCCAAAACAAAATTGGATCAAAAATTGCCAATTTTGGTCAAAAATGGTACCGGGGGTATAACCACCCCCGCTTTTTTCAAAACCCCGCGGGTGTGACCCCCCCCCTGGAGGTCAAAAACCTCCACACCCCGGGGCGCGGGACCCCCCCCCCCAGCTCGAAGGCGGGACAGACATACATTATAGCTCAAATTTTTTGGTTCTCAAAAATTGACCGTGTTATATAATTTTGAATTAAAAATAAGACTTATAACAAAAGCCTGTTTTGTCCCTTGTTTGGACAGGCTGGAAAAATATGAGGAGAAATAGGAATTCTTCAGCAAACGCTTCCCGTCATATTTTTAAAACATGCATATTTTAAAATTTGAACGCACCATTTGTATTATTACACAATTTTGGTTTTTAAGAGGTAGCTAAGAGCACTTTATTAGCTTAATTTATATAGCGAAACTTTGAATTCTCTTATGACCCCACCTGGAAATCAATTT
The DNA here is from genome assembly GCA_030248175.1 of Microlaimidae sp. YZB2_3. NCBI lineage: Eukaryota > Metazoa > Nematoda > Chromadorea > Desmodorida > Microlaimidae > Microlaimidae sp. YZB2_3. The sequence continues at coordinate 20,488 of JASAMX010016844.1, forward strand.
TATCCAAAACATTGATAATATAATATGTAAAGCTATAATTATTGTTAAGGTTTATCAAAATGGTGGAAGCCCAGTTCAAAACAAAGTTTTTGCTTTGCGGTTTTATTTAAAGAATTTAATTAAGATTGTTTTGGTATTAGTAGTAATTTGCATTCTCACACGACCCCACCTGAAAACAGTTCAAAAAGTATACCTCGGCAAAAGAATGATTATAAACATATGTCATTGCGCAGCAAAAACTAGTTTATTAGTCTAATTTAATTCAAAAAAGTGGTAGACTAGCCTTGAAAAATGCTCTAAGAATAGAGCAGGAAAAAGATGCGATTTTTCGACGGGCGTATGTTTATACAGAAAAAATGTGGACTAGTCTGAGATGGACATTATGTGGACTATAAGAAATTTGCATTTCGTTTAAGCAGCTGCTCACTGAATAAAAATTTCTACCATATAATAATGATTCGTTTATACATTCATCTAATCACACAGCACTGTTGCGTTTTTTTAGTCTGCTGAAATTGTCAATTGAAAAAATTATACCCCACAGCAATCTTTGACAAACGCGAAATGACCACTTTTTCAAATTTATAGTTGTTTCTTACACATAAAAATATAGCCTTCTAACTGAAAAAGTGGCGATTTTGCGCTTGTCAGAAGATTGCTGTGAGTATAATTTTTTTAATTGACATTTCATTCGACTAAAAAAAATGCAGCAGTGCTAGGTGATTAGATCAATGTTTAAACAAATCATTATCATATGGTAGCAATTTTTATTCAGTGACCAGCTGCCCAAACCAAATGCAAATTTCTTAGTCCACATAATGTCTATCTCAGACTAGTCCACATCTTTTCTGTCTAAACATACAACCAGGGAAAAATCGCCCCTTTTTCAGTTAGAAGGCTATATTTTTATGTGTAAGAAACAACTATAAACTTGAAAAAGTGGTCATTTCGTGATTGTCAAAGATTGCTGTGGGGATAATTTTTTCAATTGACAATTTCAGCAGACTAAAAAAACGCAACAGTGCTGTGTGATTAGATGAATGTATAAACGAATCATTATTATATGGTTTAAATTTTTATTCAGTAAGCAGCTGCTTAAACGAAATGCAAATTTCTTATAGTCCACATAATGTCCATCTCAGACTAATCCACATTTTTTCTGTATAAACATACGCCCGTCGAAAAATCGCATCTTTTTCCTGCTCTATTCTTAGAGCATTTTTCAAGGCTAGTCTACCACTTTTTTGAATTAAATTAGACTAATAAACTAGTTTTTGCTGCGCAATGACATATGTTTATAATCATTCTTTTGCCGAGGTATACTTTTTGAACTGTTTTCAGGTGGGGTCGTGTGAGAATGCAAATTACTACTAATACCAAAACAATCTTAATTAAATTCTTTAAATAAAACCGCAAAGCAAAAACTTTGTTTTGAACTGGGCTTCCACCATTTTGATAAACCTTAACAATAATTATAGCTTTACATATTATATTATCAATGTTTTGGATAAAATTGATTTCCAGGTGGGGTCATAAGAGAATTCAAAGTTTCGCTATATAAATTAAGCTAATAAAGTGCTCTTAGCTACCTCTTAAAAACCAAAATTGTGTAATAATACAAATGGTGCGTTCAAATTTTAAAATATGCATGTTTTAAAAATATGACGGGAAGCGTTTGCTGAAGAATTCCTATTTCTCCTCATATTTTTCCAGCCTGTCCAAACAAGGGACAAAACAGGCTTTTGTTATAAGTCTTATTTTTAATTCAAAATTATATAACACGGTCAATTTTTGAGAACCAAAAAATTTGAGTCATATAATGATATGCACTAGGCTCACCGACCTTCGACGGCTCAGGGGGGGGTCCACACCCCGGGGTGTGGAGGTTTTTGACCTCCAGGGGGGGGGTTACACACCCGGGTGTTTTTTGAAAAACAGGAGGGGCGGTCACACCCCGGGTACCATTTTTTTGACCAAAATCCACAATTTTTGACCAAATTTGACCATTTTTTAAGCATTTTTTGGGGAAATTCTAGTTAGGGGGGTGGTCAAAAATGGGCCTTAGGGGGGGGGGGTCAGGGGTTCAAGGGGTCGATGGGGGGAGGGGTCAAAAATGGGCCTTAGGGGGGGGGGATAGGTTTCTCAGAGGCCGTAGGGGGGGCGACCCCCCCCTACACCCCCCCCTTCGGTGACCTATAATGTATGTCTGTCCTTTTTAGGTTATATTAACAATCCAATAATTTTACTTAATATGTTATGGAAATGCGTCCATTTTTTAATAATCTTCTATTAATATTATCAATAAAAGACATATTATTTATCAATAAAAAGTGGTTACTAAGAATTTTTGAGCAATTTTCTACGATTTGCAAAGAACCCATGTTTTTTTGATCAATCAGTAAAGAAGGAGGAATATTGGTTTTAAGATATAAGCGTTTGAAAAATAATATATTAATTATAAAGGGTAAATAATCTAAATAGACCTAATGTCTGTGTGTGTGTGTGTGTTTGTGTGTGTGTGTGTGTGTGTGTGTGTGTGTGTGTGTGTGTGTGTGTGTGTGTGTGTGTGTGTGTGTGTGTGTGTGTGTGTGTGTGTGTGTGTGTGTGTGTGTGTGTGTGTGTGTGTGTGTGTGTGTGTGTGTGTGAGTGTGTGTGTGTGTGTGCGCGTGTGTGCGTGCGCGTGCGAGTGCGTCAGTGTGTGTGTGTGTGTGTCTGCTCGTTCCCTAACTCCGCCCCAACCACCCAACGGAATAAGGTAAATTAAGTATCGTTGGAAAGCTTATACCCCAAGGAATGTCGTAAGGGGGTTCAAATTTTAAAACAACGTACATGGACATTTTTATACTGGACAACGGGTTTTCACTAAAGGGATTTTGGAATTTGAAAAATTTTTTGTCTAGGAATTGGCTTAAACTTATTGGTAAAAGTAATTAGCCCATGTAAAGCCAGAATATCATGATTTTTGGAAAAATGAACATGGACATCTTTATACTGGACAATGTTTTTTTCATTAAAGAAGGGAATTACCTTGCTCACCAACCAAAAGGGATTGGGCTAAAAGAGATATCATGGCAAAGCTTACGGTTCCGAAAATGTCATAAAGAGTTTGAAATTTAGAAAAAAATTTGCATAAACATCTTTAGCCTGGACAAAACATTTTCACAAAAAGGGTAAACTTATGAATTTTGGAAAGTGAAAATTTTTTGTCTTTGAATTGGCTCGAACTTATAAGAGTAACTATCCAATGTAAAACCAAAATGTCATGTTTTTTGGTAAGATTAACATGGACATCTTCATGCTAGACAACGTTTTTTCGCTAAAAAGAGGAACGACCTTCCTCTCTAACCAGCAAAAGGACTGAGCTAAATGAGATATCATTGCAAATCTTACAGACAGGGGAATGTCATAAAGGGGTTAAAATTTAAAAAAAATGCATAGACATCTTTTGGTTGGGCAACACATTTTAACAAAAATAGGGCCCTATAGAATTTGAAAGTTGAAAAAAAATTTATCTTTAAATTGCCTCAAACTTATAATAAGTTTGAGGTAACCAATAATATTGGTAAGAGTAATTCGCCAATGTGAAGCCAGAATATCGTCTTTTTGGAAAAATGAACATGGACATTTTTATGCTGGACAACGTTTTTTTACTAAAAGGAGGAATGACCTTTCTATTTAACCACAAAAGGATTGGGCTAAATGAGATATCATTGCAAAGCTTAAGTTTCAAGGAATGTGAAAAAAGGGTTGATTTTAAAAAAAAATAACAAGGACATCTTTATGCTGGACAACGCATTTTCACCAAAAGGCAGGACCCTTTTCCTCAACCACAAAACGGATTAGGCTAATTGAGGTATCATTGCAAAGCTCACAGTCTAAAGAATGTCATAAATGAGTTAAAATTTAAAAAAAATAACATGGACATCTTTATTATGGATAACATACTTTTACCAAAGATGGAAGAACCTTCCTCCCCAACCACAGAAAAAATTAGGATAAATGAGATATTATAGGAAACCTTATAGTTTAGGGAGGATCATAAGATGGTTGAAATTAGTAAAAAATTAACACGGACATCTTTATGCTGGACAACATATTTTCACCAAAAGAGGGAAAGACCCTTCTCCCCAACTAAAATTAGAGTAGGTAACTGAGGTATCACTGTAAAGCTTACAGTCACGGGAATGGCATTAAAGGGTTGAATTTAAAAAAAAAATATAGTAAATGAATATAAAAAATGTGGAAAAAATTTTTTTGTCAGCCGTATGGCTGACATGGGCTACTTGTAAATACTAAATTTACTCACGTTCTTTAATTATAGTTTTCAAAGTGCCGTGGGGCTTAGTCTCTGTGTGACGCTCCCACGCCACCAATAATTTATTTATAATAAAAATAAAAAATAATAATAAGAAGAAGATAAACTTAAATTACAAAATTTACTCACGTTGTTTAATTATAGTCAGTGCAGTGCAGTGGCGCTCCATACAAAGTTTACCTACGCTCTCTAAATATAGTTCGCGCAATGGCATGCGCCAATGATTGCAATTATAATTTTTAAAACGAAATAAAAATAATAAAAAAAGAGGATGATCATGAAATACAAAATTTACCCACGTTCTCTAAGTATAGTTGGCGCGGTGCCGTGAGCTAAATTGCAGTGTGGGACCCCTGCACCACCGATAATTGGAATTGTATTTTTTTAATATAAGTAATACTAATAAGAAGAAAAAGATGATAAACATAAATTACAAAATTTACTAGGTGCTCTAGTTATAGTTGTCGCGGTACTGTGAGGCTAAATCGCAGTGGGCGCTTCCGCGCCACCGATTACTGCAATTATTTTTTTTGAAATAAAAAAATTAGAAGAAGAAGATGATGAACATAAAATTGCAAATTTTATCCAGATTCTCTGATTGTAGTTGGTGCGGTACCGCAGGGTTAAATTGCCGCGTAAACAATGAAAGAATATTGATTTTAAAATAATGAGCGTTAGAATTATAATAATAAATAGAAAAAGATGAACAAAAATTACAAAGAAATTTTCCAACGTTCTCTAATTAAAGTGTGCACGGTGCTGTGGGGCTAAACCGCCGCGTGGCGTTCCTGCGCCACCGATGCTTATTATTATTTTTTTAAATAAAAGTTTGAATTGATTTTGTCATAAGAAATGCAAGAATAAAAAACTGTTTTTTTGTTTTCCCAGTTTTCCGTGCGGTTAAAGTAGATGGCGCTGGAAACTGGTTCGGTTTCCGCCACTAATCTAACACCAACCACTGTCTTCTTCTTCTTTTGTGCGGTTTCTATGAGGGCCTGTTTGTTGTCTGCTCTGTACAATCCTTATTATTGCCAAAAGGCTGTTATAGTGCGGTTGAGAGTTTTTATTTGTCTATTTTTTCATTTTTTTATTTTTGATTAATAAATCAATAACATTAACCTAAATAAAAAAATATGCTTCCTAAGAAAGTTGCGTAAATTCTTTCTTCTTTCCAATGAGCCCATGTTTATTTTTGGTCGATCAGGAACGCATGAGAGATATCAGTTATTAACGATTAAGCGTTGGAATAATAATAATAACAAGCAGAAGAAGGTTCTGAATTTCAAAATTTACCGTTCTCTAATAATGGTTGACGCAACGCCACGAGGCTAAGTCGTCCAGTGGCGGTCCCGTGCCACCCATGATTAATGGTAACAGTAAAGTAACAAGCAGGTTTAAAATAAAAAAAAACTTATATTATTCAGCATTGGTGCTTTAAAGAATTGTTTTCTGCTTCTTTAGGTTGACTTAATAAAAAATGCGGAAGACATTGGACGTAAATTAATGGGATTACAAGCAACTACCTGCCGTATAAAATAATTTTTGTAAGTTTTTTCGACGTCATGTTTTTTAGTAGTTTTTGTATATTTCTTAAAATCTACAACAAAGCTGAATAAATGAAAAAAAATTAGAGGAAAATTGTGTTTTTATGTAGTATAAGTCATAATAACCCATAAAAAAAGTTGATAAAACACTTTTATTCGAATTCATTTTTTTTTGAAAAATAGCCGTATTCATTTAATATTTATGTGTTTAATTATTTAAAAGTAAAGGTTGTCGCTATTTAGACTTTTCTTTGGAATATTTGAATATAATTGTTATAGATAACTAGAACTTCTTGACTACTGGGGGGGGAAGAGTTTTACTTTTACAGTGAGGTTTTGGAATTTTTGACAGTGGAGGGGGAGTACCCTAGGTTGTGATTTTCAAAAAAAAAAAAACGGCAAGGTAGGGCGATGGATAGGCTGTTTTTTTTGGGGGGGGGGGGGTAATATTTTTTGCAAAAAATAATTTTTTGCAACATTTATCAAGTTTTAACTTTTAATGCGTGAATAAAGGTTGATAATATAATAAGTTTTACCTTAATGTTTAGTTAGCAATTAAAAGTTTTTGTTTTTATGGATAGGGTGAGTAAGGTCAAAAACTGGTTGAAGGGGATGGCCTGACCATGGGTTTTGGGGGAGGCGGTCAAAAATGAGTCATGGTCGGAAGGGTAGCTAGCTCTTCAGGGGTTCGTATACTAAACTGCGTGCTGACTAATATGCTATGTTAACACGTTGTTTAAAACTCTTGCTAATGTTGTATTTTTAGTGTTTTTTCTACAGAAATCTACATGGGACTTTTTGCTTTTTTTAAATAAGATAAGTTAATAAATTTAAATAGTTTTATGCCTGTTTTGCTTTAAATAAAATCCTATTAAGCCTTAACATCTAGTTAGAAGTTTTGCTAAATCTTAACTATGGATTATTGCCTTATTAATTGAGTTATATAAATAAACAAAAATATGCATAAAATTTTTAAAATATCAATTTATGCTATGCAGAACAAAGAGTTTTATAAGTTTTTTTAAAAAATATACAGAAAATAAATCATTATCAAGAGTTAAAACAACGTGCTAACATCTCACCTAGTCAGTGTGTGTTGATGGGACCGTGCTCCAGGTGGCTCGGGGGGGGGCGAGTGGGAGAACGCTATATGCTACCTTTCCGTGGTCTACCACAATTGTTTGTTTGTCAACTACCAAAGTTCTAGTTGGAAATGCAATATAATTATAGGCACCTTGCACCTACCACTCTGTTTATATTTGCAGTATGAAATATACTATCACTCTCCATTATAAACGTGCCTAACTTATTGAATTTTTTACTTATAATTTGTATAAGGGTATTCTATTTCAATTTCGGCACTTTTTTCGTTTTTCCGATGTAACTTTTCACTGTATGGTCCGATTTTCATTTTCGCTATATCATTTTAAAGCTTTTGACTATAACTCTGTTGTGCCTCCTAAGCTTCACTGTACGAAAATCGTTTTTATTACAACACGAAATCAGTTTTTGGCCATTGCGGCCTAGCCCACAACCGCAGGAGTAAACTTATCTTTACATACACTATTGTGCAACCACACTATTGTGCAACCAAAACAGAAGCCTTCCTCCGCGGCATGACAAACCTACTAAACGTAGGCCTAGGGAAAAGATGTGAGATAGGTAATTGTTCATTTTTTATTATTAAATATAACCTCACATCTAATCCCTAAAATCCTCACTCATAGGGGTGGGGCTTTGACTAACATTCTACATCAACAACAGTGCTGATATAGGGTGGTAGGCGGGCACACTACCATATCCAGTGCCGGCTCGCTTCAGTTTTAAAAAAACGGAAAATTGCTAAAATTAAATGTGTGCATTTAATTTACGGCACTTTACAAACAATCGATTGTTTCTCAGTCAAAAAATCATCACTTTCAAAAATTTAAAAGTCTATCATTATCTCCAGACAGTTTTCTTTAATTCAAGTTTCTACTTGTTGTTTAACGTGTAACTGGCAAAAAGTTACAGCTAAAATGCCAAATGGTATCAAAATGAGAAAAATTTGGGAAAAACATGCATTTAATTTCGGCACTTTTTAAAAAAACCTCCTTAATCGAGTTTAAGTGCAGTGCTACACATTTTAACTATTTAAACTATTTACTTTTAACTATTTAACTATTTAATTATTTAACTATTTAACTATGTAACTATTTAACTATTTACAACTAGAATTTAACACCCGACCACTTTATTCAACTCGTTTTTGCCTACAGCAATATGTTTGCCAAAATTACACTATTTTATTTTATAACGATTGCTCACCACCAGCACAGACGCAACGTAGAACCACGGGGAGTAAAAATTCGGAAAATAGACTAAATTTTACCAGGACAGTTTAATTTTTTAACCAATTTATTGCGTAATCATGAAGTGCCCATGTTCTAAACACGAGTAACAATTTTATTTTTTATAAATCAAACAATTTCACATGAAAATATCATAACATAACAAATAAAAATCTCACGACAGTCATCTACATATAATTATTTCTCATTTGAGCTTTCAAACGTCGTATTCCGTCCAGGATTACCAAAGATATAGTCTAAAATCAAAAATGCCTTATTTGGAAAAGTGCCGAAATTAAATGCACTACCCTATAAAAATCAACCGACCGAAATTTCGCGCGCTTTCGAGGGTTGATCTGCATACTAAAAAAGATAAGTAGGAGATCCGCAAATTTCACTGATGGCGACTGGCTATGTTTATTGCATAATTGATGTATAAACCGAGTTCCTCCAGTGCAAGGTGCCTATAACCACAAAGTAAATAACAAACAGTACTTAAAATATTCCATTTTCTTATAGGTACGGCAACTGACTTAATTTCGGCCACCTTTTTTATTTTTTTGAATAAGTTTTTTTCTGGCTTTTCAATCAAGCCAAAATTTGGCCTAAAAATCAAACAATAGCTATATTTGTTATTCCAGT
>JASAMX010016845.1:0-27700 GCA_030248175.1 Microlaimidae sp. YZB2_3
TGCCTAAAGATTTATTTTAAATTTAAATCAATTGTATGATTTTAATATCACGATTGTAATAATTTGTTATTGTTCTTAAACCAATTTTCACATGCTTGTTTTCGTGAATAAATCATTTGAATTGAATTGAAAATTGAAAACTTATTAACCGCACCATAATTTTAAGGTTGAAATCAAGCCGGATCCATTGCAAGGTGAATATGCAGGGGAGTGGTTGTCTTGGGGATTCGCAGATCTCCCGGACGACCAAAGTGATGTAAACAAACGCTGTCAGTGCTGGCTAACACCCCAACTGAAAGAAGAAGTCCGAATTGCTGGATTCACAGTAGTTTTTCTGTATTTGGAAGCTAAGGTAACTGTAAAACACAGAACGGGAACAATAAAGAGTTATATAATAATAATTCAAAATCAAATTACTATAAGGTTACTATCAAATTACTATAAGGTAGAAAGTTCAGTTCCACAAGGTTCTGTGTTAAGGATTGTTTTTGTTTCTTGTCTACATAAATGATATTGTAAACCAAATTTAACACTCGCATATTAAACTTTTCGCTGATGATGCAAGGGTTTACACTAGTTTTACTTGTTAAAATGTAACAGAAAAAAGAAATCAATTGCAGAAAGACTTAAATAATATAGCTGTTTGGTCCAAAAATTGGCAATTAAAATTTTGTGAAACTAAATGTAAGGTTCTGCATATATCATTAAAAATGTAAAATAACGAACATTATTATTGTATAGACGATCATAATTTAAATAAAACTGACTTGGTAAAAGATTTAGGAGTTTACATTAAAAAAAATCCTCAATTTTTAGATCATTGTGAAACTATTGCTAAAAAAGCATTAAAATGTCTTTGGTTTTTAAGGACATTTTTAGGACATTTAACTCAAGCTCAGAACAAAATTTAGTAAAAGTTTTTATTACATACCTTGTTCAACCTTGGAATACCCAAGTGTAATATGGAACCCTTTTTTACAGCAAGACATAAATAAAGATCATTGAAAATGTGCAACGTAGTTTTACAAGACGGCTTTTTAAAAGGTGTAAAAAATCGTATAAAACTTATAAGGAACGTCTCAGGCATTTACATCTTACCACACTTCACCACACTTCGAAACAGAAGAACTAATGCTGATCTATCTAAGTGTTATAAGATTTAAAAAAAAAACAAACAAACAAGTATTAATCGAGACTCTTTTTTTAGTTTAAATCAAAATCTCACAAGAAAACATTCATTACAACTAAAAGTTCACAAAAGTAGAATTAATGCAAAAAAATACTTCTTTGCACCCGAGTTGTTAAAAAATGAAATGCGCTGTCTCGAGAAAAAAATTCAGCTAACTTAAAGCTGAAAAAAATGAGAACTTGGATCCGAAAGAAAACATTGAATTGGGTTTGGTTTACGCTTAGGAACGATTTCAAACTTACTTTCGGCTCCCAGGCTCCCCATTTTCATTACCAAGTTACAGCTCTAAATTTCCTCGGCTACAACGATCTTAAATTATCTCAACTAACGTTTGAAATAAACAATAAAGTTTAGTTTTAAAGAATCTTGTTTACTTTGTTTATTTTAAGGTTATAATATATTTCGTTAGACGGCTAGGCTAGACAAAAAGCTACAACTGATTGTTAATAAAAGCACAATTATAAGTATAAAGCGTTTATTTAAGCAAATTGTTAAATATGTATGACAAATATTACAATGAGAAAAATGTTTACACGATAAATTTATGCTGTTGGTTTTTTGAGCTGAGGTAAATTTTTGGGCATAAAACTTTTGTTTTGGGTCTGGGAAAATTACGAAACTTAATTTCAGGCCAACCGTCTCCCTTCTTTTTTACATATGGTCATTCTCCCTATATATTTTTTCTCCATAGCTATTTTATTATCTATATGGATTAAAAAGTATAAGTTGTTTGGTTCAAACATGCGGTGGCAAGAGATTTTAGGTGAAAGAGGTTTAATCGTTAGAAATTGAATAGTTAGTGCAAAATAGTTAAAGTTAATGTTTTTGAAGAGCATGAATTTGGATACAATTAGCTTTACACAAACAAGGTAATTAGTCTGAAGGCGATTTATTGAAATGCTGCAATGTTCTTTCGTATTCACTGTTAAAGTTCCTTCAGCTTTTTTTACTGGTTTTGTTTTACACAGTTTTGTTTGCGTTACGTTTATTTCTTAGATACCAAAAAAGTTTGTTTCTATTATTGCTATATAAAATTTTATTTTTATTTTTTTCGTTATATTTTGTTACTTCAGTGGAATAATTTTGTTAATATTGTTATATTTTCTTTTTGCTTTGCTTTTTTTGCTAAAAGTTTTTGCTTTTTTTGTAATATTCTTAAAATATAAGGAGGATATTCTATTTTTTGTTTTTCCCCAAACAAAATTTTTTATTAAATTATTAATTATATTTTTCGGAATTTTCAGTGGTTTTGAGCAGAAGGGCCTGTTAAAAAAAACTTTTAAAATCAATTCAACTTAAATATGCATTCATTGCATCCCAATTACCTTTTTTTTTAAATTAAAATAACTCTATTTTTTGCTTTTTTCGTGGCTTCAGTTTGCAAATTGTTTATATGATTTTTCATGAGTGCTTTTGATAGTAATTTAATGGTTTTTTATAAAGAATTAAATTTTTTTAAAAAATCAGGGAAAATAAAAAAACCCAAAAAAAGTTACTGGGTGATTTGTGTCGGAAAGTCGGAAAGTTATCGTAATGCTTCACAAAAAAAAGAGTGATGTATTCTAAATTAGCACTTGGAGGACGGTGAAAACAATTTAGACGTGAAGGTAACTCACCTAAAATATCAACAGCGACTAATTTAAAAGTGGAGAATTGTTTTTTATATCCACATAACGAATTTTAATGGCTTGTTTAACTAAAATAGCAACCACTCCTTCTACTTGATCTGTAAGATCATTTAGATAAATATTACATTGGTCTTTTTTGCACATAACATTGCGTTAACATTTTCTTTGTTTACCCAGGTTTCAGTAAATAGTAATATATTATAAGTATTTTCAGAGAGTAAAATACTAAGCATAGGTTTTGATTTTCAAAACTGAATATACTACGAACATTCGCATAAATGCAGTTTAAATAATAATTTCTAGTATTAGTTGTTATATTATTGTAATGATAAAATGTGCTCTCTCCGCTTAGGAATTTAAATCGGATAATTTTGGTACCATTTCCTAATTTCCATAAAATTGTTTTTGGACTTTTAAAACCACTATACCTGTAAATCTTCATTGTTTTGTTTTGGAAGCTTGTTGACTAGTGTATCTGTTCCTTGGAACCAGAATTTAAGAAAATTTTCTCCGGCCAAAATTTTCCTGTTATACGGAAATTTATCCGATTTGTTCATCAATTTTTCGAACTGACTGTACATTAAACGCCATTCCGGCACTTCCAACCACACGCCAGGGATCTCTTCCACTGCGGCCGCTGGTACGTAAGAGTTTTGCATGTACATTCTCAATTGTGGCCAAAGAGAAACGTCTTCTTCGGCCTGAAAATATTTTTAAAAAAAGCATTTAGTAAATTTCCAGTCCAAGCACTGTGACGGGTGACCTCAGGAATTTAGAAGCGAAAATAAAAGAACTTAAAGCAATCAAACGAATTTTCTATTTAAGATCGTTAAAACCTGAAATAAGCAAAATTTTAACCTTAGCGCAACCAAAAGCCTACATCTAAACAATGCGCTTTTTATACCCCGAAATTTTTTATTTTTTCGGTTCTAAGTTCCTATATGACACAGTTACAAATTCTTATTAACGGCTCTAAATATTCTTTACTTTAAAAATTTGTTCAATAGGTTTTATTTACGTTTGTATTACCAAGAAGGCTTACGTTTAGGGATAACTTTCAGCGCGTTTACACTTTTGGCTCCGAGTTCTCCATTTTCAGCTCTACGTTCCTCATTTTTGGGTCCAAGTTCCAGTTCTAAAAGCTCTTGGCTCCAAAAACCTTCCTGTGACTATTTAAGGCTTTTTTGTAATTTACGTAATGAAACGATACATAACGTGACACTTTTGAAAAAAACTTGGAAAAACACTGAAGTGTCTTTCAATACGCGCATCATCCTATTAAGATGAATTATATTTTTTCTTTTAATGTCATATTTTTAATGTAACTTTATCAAATTAAGTGCTTATAATATTATTTCTTTATTAACATAACCCTTCCTTTTACTTTATTGAGCAGCAAAATGGTAGTGGATTGAAAACACAAGGTTTAAAAATAAAAAAAAAACTAAGAATTGAAGTATAAATTTAAGTACATATTGTAGCACTTAAATTTTTAGTTTTTTTTTTACTTTTAAACCTTGTGTTTTCAATCCACTACCATTTTGCTGCTCAATAAAGTAAAAAAAAGGGTTATGTTAATTAAGAAATAATATTATTAGTACTTAATTTAATAAAGTTACATTAAAAATCAAATAATATAAAAATATGTTTATGTTTAGATCAAGAATTTAGCAATTACTAATGAAGTGAAAATACTGCTCTAACCACGCACCCATTGATTGATCACTCACCCATTGATCACGATCGTAGAGATTTTAAAGGTCATTTTAAATAAGACGTTTTAAATGTTTTTCGGTGTCCAATCATAAAATTCAAATAAAACTTACATTTTTGTACATAGTGGGGTTATTCTAAGATAACGCTCCAACCACTTACCCATTGAGCTCTGCTCTACTATGACGATCGTGGGGATTTAAAAGGCCATTTTAAATGAGGCTTTTTTATTTTTTTTTTAATTTCTTAAAATTTTGAAATACTTTTTATTACTATCACCTCTAAAAATTGTCTCCTATATGGTTTTTTAACTTTCTATAAAATCGCAGCAATAACTGTGCAAATGAAAATTTTTAAGCGACCAAAAACTGTTTTTTGAACTTTAAATTTATAAAACATAGCCCAAAATGAAATGACTAGTAAACGATGGTATGATTAGTGTTAGATACATCATAATCTCAGTTTTTGATGGCACAATACTGTTATCAGACAAAAATTAATATTAAGTTGATATTTGTAATCAAATTGTTATAAATATGGTGTTTCCCCTTAAATCTATCAATCACAGAATGAGAATTTATAAGTTCAATTCATTACTAATCTAATAAAACTAACTACATAGATAAGTTAAAATTCATTTTTGGAGTCTATTTCTAACTTACTTGCAAAGGATCTTTTAGGTGGTAATCCCACCAATTTAAACAAGTATTTAAATAATCAATTTTAGGCCCAGGAGCACAAACATCAGGCCAGTCATGTACCCATCCCGATCAAAAAAAACTATATATTGCTAATAAAAGTACGCTTCTTTTTGTATCGACTACCTAACAAAACAAATCGCCAGCCGAGCTCACCACAAAATCTAAATACTCAAAAAAAACGATTCATTATTATAAATAATCTAAAAAGCGCCTTATTTATAGAAAGAATACAAAAAGAAAAAAATAAAATTTAAAAAAAAATCGTAGTTTTCTTGGTTTCTTTAGTTTAAACTAAAACTTAATAAACATTGATACACGATGTTATGTTTCATTATGTTGAAAACGCTCAATAAATTTTGGGTTTTTTTATTAAAACCTCACAATATAAAATCATACTAAAATAACACGCACTAAGGACAAAATCGAATAGCAAAAAAAAGAAAAGCGAAACAATAAAGCTACAAGATAAACTGAAAACCATCGAAATAAAACAATAAGATCATCCAAAAAAAAGAAGCATCAATAAACAAAAAAAGAAACAGCCAAAAACCAAAAGAGCAGAAAAAGGGGCGATCACCGCATAACAAAAAAACACGAAACAAACATAAAACTTCCACCTCACAAAAACCACAAAATTTATACATAGATCATAATCACACTGCACTGTTGCGTTTTTTTTTAGTTTGATGAAATGTCAATTGAAAAAATCATACTCACAGCAATCTTTGACAAGCGCGAAAACCCCACATTTTCAAATTTATAGTTGGTTATTAAAAAAAAAATATAAACATCTAATTGAAAAAGTTGCGATTTAGCGCGTGTCAAAGATTGCTGTGTGTATTTTTTTTTCAATTGACATTTTTCAAACTAAAGAAAAACGCAACAGTGCTGTGTGATTAGATCTATGTATAAACAAATCATTATCATATCGTAGAAATTTTTATTTAGTGAGCAGCTGGCCAAACCAAATGCAAATTTCCTTTAGTCCACATAATGTCCATCTCAGACTAGTCTACATCTTTTCTGTCTAAACATACGCCCGGGGAAAAATCGCCCCTTTTTCCTGCTCTATTTTTAGAGCATTTTTCAAGGCTAGTCTACCACTTTTTTTGAATTAAATTAAAAAATAGCCTAATAAACTATAGTTTTAGCTGCGCAATGACATATGATTATAATCATTCCGTTGCCGAGATAAAATAAAAAATAATAATAAGAAGAAGATGAATTTAAATTACAAAATTAACCCACTTTGTTTAATTATAGTTAGTGCGGTGCAGTTGCGCTCCAGACAAATTTTACCTACGTTCTCTAAATATAGTTGGCGCGATGCCGTGCGCCAATGATTGCAATTATAATTTTTAAAGTAAAAATAATAATAATAATAATAAGATGATGAACATGAATAACAAAATTTACTCACGTTCTCTAAGTATAGTTGGCGCGGTGCCGTGGGTTAAATTGCAGTTGGCACCCCGCACCACCGATAATTACCGGCGCGTGGCGCTCCCGCGCCACCGACGCTTATTATTATTTTTTTAATAAATAAAACTTTGAATTAATTTTGTCATCAGTAATGCAAGAATTAAAAAAAGTACTCTGTTGTTTTTGCCGTTTTCCGCGCGGTTGAAGCAGATGGCGCTGGGAACTGGTGCCGTTTCTGCCACCAATTAAAACCGGTCTGCTTTTTTTGTGCGGTTTTTATGAGGGGATGTTGGTTGTCTGCTCTGTACAATCCTTATTGTTGCCAAAAGGCTGTTATTGTGCGGCTGGGAGTTTTTATTTGTCTATTTTTCAATTTTTTTATTTTGATCAATAAATCAATAACAAGGACCTAAATGAAAAAAGTGCTTCCTAAGAAAGTTGCGTAATTCCTTCTTCTTTCTAATGAGCCCATGTTTATTTTTGATCAATCAGTAACGAATAAGGAATATCGTTTTTAAGAATGGAGCGTTGGAATAATAATAAGAAGAAGAAGAAGAAGGTTCTGAATTTAAAAATTTACCCACGTTCCCTAATTATGGTTGGCGCGGCGCCACGGGGCTAAATCGCCCCGTGGCGCTCCCGCGCCACCCATGATTAAACGCGTGAATGGCGCCCTATCTACGAAGCGGCAATATTTAAAACCGTAAAATGTACTTATCACTCGCTGTTTCCCAATTTTTCTGATAACTATGAGTGGCGCTGTTAACATTGTACCCTCTTCCTACAGTAAAAAAATCGCCCCTCCTGACTTGTCTTAGCGCCTGCCCTTTGCATAATCTGCATAGGGAAGATAAATTTCAGGTAATGCAACAACAACAACAACAACACTAAAAAAAATTTTATTTAGAGCTAGGTCTATTTAAAAAATTGAATAACAAAAACAATATTGAAAAAGTTTTAGTATTAGCTTAAAGTTTTGTTATGCTAGGTAGTTCCATTAAAAGTCTAATTTGAAATCTAGTTTTAGTTCAGTTAAAAGACAAAAGAAGAAATCCTGTAATTGGTAACTAAAACTATAGCCCTGTAGCTTTTAGAGTTAGGCAATTTTAGGTCATATTTTAAAAGTAGTCAAAAACATAAATTTGCAGTAAGCTATTTTATATGTGCAGCACTTCTGGTCCAAAATTAAAAAAATTTCTAGACACGAAAAATTAAACGACGGATATATTTTAAAAATTAAGAATTTAGTTTGCAATTAGTCCGGCGTGCTACCACTGTATCACTCGGGAATTATTTGCTTTAAGTATGTATACTCGCCGGTAGTTACGAATCATCACTTACGGAAGGGACGTTTCGTCACACATAAAAAACCGAAGTTCAATATGCACAAAGTAAGCTAAGTTAGCTTAAACTAAAATTTTAAATTGAGTTTAATTCCGACCGGTAATAAATGAATTAGGACTTTTTTCTGAAAACTAAAAAAATCGGCTGCAGTGTTTGATATTTCTTGTTGTATTTTTTACTTCTACGACTCCTTTTTTTGTCACAGAAAAAAGGGAAAAAGCTGTTTTATAACTTTAAAGGGAAAAATTAGTTTATATACTCGTTTTCAATTTTTAAATTTTGGTTTGTATATTTAAAATTAACTGTTAATGATAAAACAAATCAAATACAAAATAAAAAATCACACCGTACCCCACTGTTGTTAGGAAAAACTGGAAGTATGGATTTATTGCACTTCAAAAAAATTTAAAACTTAAACTTTTGTCTAACAAAGGTTTCGTAAAATTTTTCAAAATTCATCAACGACTAACGAATATTATTTGTTTAGAATTCGCGCGCTTTAAAAAATATACTCTATAATTACCATCTTTAAACTATTCTTAACCGCAGCAGTCATAGTATATTTAATTAAAATTTTTATATTTTTTTTCTCTAATGATCAGATAACAGAATTAATATTATACTAAGCATAGTCTATGCATAGTTTAATTCTACTGTTTTCATCATTTCATTTTTCTTTTCTTCTTTTTTTTTCTCTTTTTCTATTTTTTTTTCATCAACATCATCAAATCTGCGACTTAATTGCCGCCAATATGAAATACAATTCTAACAAAATATCAACGAACATAGCTATCTGATATGACTTTAAAGGCTCAAAAAGAGCGCTTATTTAAGTCAGTTTTAAAACTTTTCTTGAATGCATCCAAAGAATCGACAGTTACTTGAGATGGGAGTAGATTGTTCCAAGGTGTAACCACGAACCACCCTATTTGCAAAAGATAATTTCCTTGCATTAATTTGGCTGTCTTCAATGGCCAATTTAAAGGGATGACCACTGGTGGGCTGCAGGTTAAATTTTAAAAATCATTGGCTTGCAAATTGTTTAAGCAATGTATAATTTTAAAGCACTCATATAAATCAATTTTGTCTCTTCGGTCCTTTAATCTTTCTAAACCTAGGTAATCCAGTCTATGTTCATAACCAACAGGTAACAACTTGCATTTATAAAACAACCGTCTAATGAAATGTTGTTGCACTTTTTCCAAAATGTTTATATCTTTTTGTAAATAAGGGTTCCAAACTACACTAGCATACTCCAGAATTGGTCTAACATAGGCTCTGAAAAGATTATTTCTAGAGTTTGAATTGAATGTTCTAAAAATTAGTGATTTCACAGTGTTTAGAGAATTTCATATCATGGGATATATAAACACCTAGGTCACGCACCGATTCTGACAAAGGACAAACAAACCCGTCCGAAGGACAAACACAGCGTCAAAACGTCCTTTGGACTTTGTCTGTTGGATTTTCCAAAGAACAAAGTCTAAAGAACAACACTTTTTGTCTTTTTTTCTTTTGAATTTTGTCCTTTGGATTTTGTCCAAAGGACAAAATTTCAAATTTCAAGCAGCGTTCATACTTTTTCCAAAGGAAAAAGTCCAAAGAACGTTTTGGCTTGTCCAAAGGACGTTTTGGTTTTTCTAAAATTGTCCTTTGGACAAAGTCCAAAGGACGTTTTGTCATAAGTATGAACCAGCCTTAAAACACCATAGCCTTAATGATTACTAACAAATAAAACTAATTGTATTTTTCAGTGTTTGCTCAAATGGTACATGGGAATGTCATGGAGAAGTATGTCAAAATGTCACAACTTGTCCTCCGCAGAAATTCCAGTGCCTTACTAGTTATCGCTGTATTCCCGAAGAATGGGTATGTGACGGAAACCCAGACTGCGATGACGGCTCTGACGAAGCTGCTTGTGGTACGGTAGAAAGCTTACAGTTAAACATTAAAAAACAAGCATAAATATATCAGCACAAATAAGACATTATACATGAAAAAATAAAAATGACGTCTTAATACAGAATACATCATATATTTGTAGTATATTGCACCAGGAAACAGGACTTTATATTAAAAATCTAAAATATGTAAAAAAACTTTATTAAATAGACACAAAAAAACGACAAACTTACCTAAAATTAACAAATGATTATTTAAAAAGCGTTAATTACATTTTAATTTTTGCAAAAGAACTTTTTATATATATAATTTTTTGTATTTAAAATAAAAAAAGTTAAACAGTTATACTATTAAATACTATTTGTGTTTTTTAAATACTGTCAAATATTGGTTATATTTGTAAATCGCAACTTTATTTTAAATTATTTATAAAATAAAAAATAAAAAAAAAACTTAGTAATACTTGTATTTATTTTACATGAACCTTTTAGCTGTGTCTTGCTCACCTGAAGAAATTCAATGTTCTGATGGTCAATGCATTCCAAAACATTTTCGATGTGACGGGCAACCAGACTGCCTTGATGGATCTGATGAAGACATGTGCCGTAAGATTTGTCTTAAATTTATTTTTTATAACAAAATGTAAATAAAACACAAAATTACACAAAATAAAAATTCCCGTTTTTTTGCAAAACAAAAAAGTTGTAAAGAAACCAAATAAACCTAGTGCAGTTGTTTACTAAAAAAAAGTAATATGATAAAAATGGAAACAATATCAGTTATTATTTAGTGTAAACCAATAACGTTAAACAGCATGGTTATTATAAACTATGTATTATAAATTTTTGTAAATAAATTTGTAAATAAATTTGTTGGTGGAAGACATTTTATTTTAAAGAACGCTTTTCATTGTTAAAAACTGATAAAAGGCATTCAAAAAAATCCGAACTACAATGCATTTGAATTACTTAAAACTACAACGCTATATTCACTTAAAACAGATTTACACTCAAACTGAACTAAAATTGATTAAGTTCTAAGTTCATTAGCCTTTTACAAAGTGCTCAGAAACTTATTTCCTGTTTTTACTCCTTTTGCTTTAATTACAAAATATTGTCTTAAATAAAAACTAGTTCTGAATAAGAGTTTTTTAATGTAGGAAGAGGGTACAATCACAACCAGCGGCAATTATATGCAGGGGGAAATGAGAGACAGCGTGGGACTAGTACATTTTACGGTTTCAAATGTTTTAAATATTTATTGATTTAAAATCCGGAACATTTTTTTTAAATTTCTTAAATACTTTTTAATATTACAAAAGTAAGATCATTTATTGGGGATTTCTGGTTTTTTTTGGCGCTTTGTAGATACGGCGCTTTTAGCGCGCTTGGTTCTCACTTTTTAATGTTTCACTTATTGAAAATGCTTCTATTTACAAGTTTGGAATGAATTTTTTAAAATTAATTTTTAAATTTTGAATAGTTTTATAACCAAAAATAAAAAACTATGTAGGTTGAAATTAGTTTAAAAGCACAAATTTTAACTTTATTTTTGCAAATTCGAAATCATGATTCAAATTCGAAAATACTGTTTTAGTGATGATTTCTAACTATTTTGATGTTTAATCAAAAAAACAATTTTTATTTAGCGCATCCTGATATATTAAAACACTTCTACATGATCAAACATATCATCGTGTAGCAATTTTAATTAAGTATAGATTTAAACTAAAGAAACTAAGAAAATTATGATTTTTCAAAAAGTTTGTTTCTTTTTGCACCCTTTTTCGTACAGTAGAATACGCTTATTCAGAACTAGTCTATTGCAAAATATTGTCCCAAATATCGCAGATCTTAGCGGGAATTTGTGCTTTTAAATAAACACGTTTTTATGGCCCCAATTTTTATTGGTATTTGTAATGTCTTTTAGTTCTTCAGAAAAATATTTATTGCAGATGTTTGCAATATGTTATATTTTAATTCTCTTTATGTTTTCATCATTAAATAAACCTCAGTAAAATTTTCTGCTATAAGCTTGTCAGTTTTATGTTTAACTAATAAAATAATTTAAAAAAATTCTTTAGCACTGCCTGGATGTGGACAAGATGAGTATGAATGCAGAACTGGAATGTGTCTACCTTTCCGGTTTAGATGCGATGGCAGTCTGGATTGTGGTCCTGGAGATGACTCGGATGAAGAAGGATGTGGTACAAATATGTATATTTGTTGTAATAGTAATTTTTAAGCCACACATATGCTGTACAATAAATTTAAAAAAACTGCCTACTTTCTTGTTGTGTGTCAAATATGGTAAACTTTTGCTTTTTTTTTACCTCATTTCATGTTTTTCACTGTACTCTAATCTACCCAGCTTTACTCTTATGAAGTTTATATAATTAAAGGAAAATTTTAGACCATACAATTATGTTTTATTAATATATTTTTGGTTCTATATTTGGCTATGATATGTGAAATATGCAATTGAATGTTTATTAGTAAATTTTTGACGCAAAATGTAAATCTTGTGTCCTATCTCAGTGTATATAAAACACCTGAGTGCCTGAAGGACGCAAAAGTTAATATAGCTGGAAAAAAACTGAATGCATAATCTGCTGCATGCAACCCATACTCATGCAAATTAAACGACTTTAAATCCAAACTATATATTATCTGAGATTTATGAATTTAGCCCCTTGCAATGACATTAGACGTTACCAGTGCGGTTCAGAAAACGGCGGAAATGGACTTTGTTTGCCTATCAGTCGACAGTGTGACGGTCACAATGACTGCGGTGATATGTCTGATGAAGAAGGATGCGGTAATTTTAATGATTTTTTTATTTAACATAAATGCAATTGTCATAAAGTAAATTTGTTAATTTTTTAACTTGCTATTACTACTGCTATGTAATACTACTGTTAAAGCTGCTATCATGCTATTACTAAATAATTTTTTATAATTGCAATAAAGTAATATTTAAATCAATTTAAAATTAGTGTAATTTAAAAAAAACTGCATTTCAGAATGCTTTTGTCATGGAGAGTACACCTGCGGTGACTGCACATGTATTGACATACTGAAGAGATGTGACGGAGTGCAAGACTGCGATACTGATGAAATTGATTGCGAGTGCGATGAACATCAATTTACTTGCAACAATGGGACTTGTTTGGAACCGGCGAAAGTTTGCGATGGAGTTCCACACTGTTCAGAAAAAGAAGACGAACTACACCCGCTTTGTGGTAAAACATTAGGAATATATAAAAAACCAGGAATAAACAAGGCTTTTCTTTTAAGATTACAAACACAAACCCAACAGAAAATATTTTAGTTTTGAATAATATTAAGAAATAGTTATATTATTTTTGGTTTTATCATTAAGAATGTTATTAACTTGACAGTTTTAAAAACTTTATTTTAATTTTAAAAATCTTAAAAATATTTTTAGCTAACCTATAAAAATATCATATATTATAATTTGATATTTATTAAATTAGTAATTTAATTCTTTTATTTTAAAAGCTTTTAAAGATTATAAACTCTTTATTTAGGAAAACCAACCACTTCAACAATTTCAACCAAACCTCCTGTTACAACACCATATACCTGCCCCATAAATATGATGACATGCGACGATGGGTCTTGTGTTCACGGTGCGCGTTGTGACAATGCAATTCAAGTACACAACTATTTTATTCAAATAGAACTTTTAGTTAATTATATAAACAGAAAATTTCTTAATTATAATTTAGATTTAGAAGTTGATGTTGATCATTAGGTTATTAATAATTATTACTCTTTGGTCCTTTTTTATAGATAAACCAAATGAAATTACAAGCTTGCAATGGATCTATTTCAAAACGTTTTTTTAAAGACTAAGTTAGCTCACTCGCTAGTCAATACATTGCTATTGCTTGTAGTAATTTTAAGCTCGGTTAGATCCAAAGCTTATTTTTAAGCCCTTTATTTGTTTTTATTAAATACACTAGTTTTTTTAGTTTGGTACCATACTAAAGTTGCAACATGTATGTTGTTTCTTTTTTTGTGTTATGTGTTTTTTCTCAGTAAAACGCTTGATTTTGTTGTTTATAAACTAAACATTGTAGTGCTCCGATGAGTCTGATGAGTTGGGATGCGTTACTACTGTGGAACCATGCACTCCAGATAATTTCACTTGCTCTGATGGAACCTGCATATCCGTAGAGGACAGATGCGATGGTATCAAAGATTGTGCTGACGGCAGCGATGAGAAGAAATGTGTTAAAAGTTAGATTGTTTATTTTAATTAAAATAATTGTACTGTAATTTTTATAAAAAAATTAACTATTTTTAAAACATTTCTCACAATCATATAAGTGAAATTTTTGAACCTATAGTGTTAAGATAAAATCCTTGCTATATTATATATAGCTTGCACTATTTTCATTATTCAAAAAAAACTTTTAAACTGTTTCTTGAGCAATACTGAATTTATTAACGTTGAAAACGTAAAAGATACAACAAAAAATGAACAATTGAATCCTGGACTTTTCTTTTTATAGAAAAACTGCGAAGTAGCCTGATAGATGAAATGTTAAACAAATAAACTATGATAACAAAAATTTTGAAAAACCAAGAATAAATTTTACAATATGTTCAATCTAAAAACAAATATATTAACCCTATAGCCAACAAACCAAACTACACAATTATAACTTTTAAGTTATATCAACTATTTTGTAAAAGAAACCTTCTTAAAATTAGGATTGTGTGGCTAGTGCTTATAATTTTTGCTTACTTTAATTTGTCACACTGGTAAAAATCCATTGTTTTAAACAGAAGTAATCTCCCACGCACAAAGGGATGCCGCGCGCAACAAGGAACACCTGTATTTGTCTATAATAACGCGGCGGCGCCTTTCTAATATTCTAGCGGCGCCGGCGGCGTCTTTTAGCCATATTGGCACCTGCATTTTGAAGCCCTGTTTTTCCGCTCCTCCCCCCACAACCTTTTCCGTGAAGCAAAGCATATATGACATGATGACAAAAACTATAAGACATAATTGTGGGTCCTTAAAATCTTGACGTACTTAAAAAAATAAAATCATTATTGTTAAAATTTTAAACTTAAAATTAAAAAAAACAACATTAACTAAAACATTTAACAAGTAGTTGAATTTAAAGGTTTTTTTCGGCGCAGGGCAGATGAAATTAAATGCGCTTCAATAATAAAATTTGAACAGGCGTTTTTTCACTATCACTATTGGAGTAGGAATATCAATTAGGAATATCAATCAATCGATCAACATATCACTATTGGAGTAAGAATATCAATTTTAAAATATAAATGTTTAGAATAATATTATTAATATTTATAAAAACTTTATTATTATTAACCAGGTTAGGACGGGGGGAGCTGAATTTGAAAAAACGGTTTTTATCTGCCTCCTACCTGCCTCCATCGAAAATTTTTTATGCCTCCTACCTGCCTCCAGTCTTCTGGAGGCAGGTTCAAGAGCTGTCTTTACTGGGTTATGATTATAAAAATAATTTTATTGATATTCACTTATGGTTTTAATTTTGATGGTTGTTTTTAGCTACAACAGCAGTCTGCAATTATGACGAATATCAGTGTGTGAATGTCTACCAGTGTATTCCCTTGGAATTTGTATGTGATGGTGAAATGGACTGTTCAGATCATACAGATGAAGGAGTAGCTGCTAATTGCATAAGTAAACAATAAAATTTATATAATTAATTTTTACGTTAGCAAAAAACGGTTGGGTTTAATCCGCTAAAATTAAACTTTTACATTGACATGTTATTTTTAAAAGAAGTAAAGTTAGACTCATATTTATTTTAGTTTTTTTTTTACAAAAGTACGTCGTTTAAAAATAACTATACACTACTGAAAAAAATTATTACTTAAAATGCAGCTTGTCTCAAATTAAGAATGCCTGAATTAGTAATGTTATATGTTAGAAATCATTCCAATATGTTTAGCAACTACAACTGCATTACCCGCCACTAGAAAGCCTTGTGTATATGAATTGTTGGAAGAAAATCTTAGCGAACCTTCCGGGTCTACAGTTTCTCTGGCTGACGACAGTCTGGACGCCACAATTGTTGATTCCGGAAAAACTGTTGTTTTCATGCCCAAGTATCTGCGGGATGCAAGCGGAGCCATAATTGAAGTCTCAGCTCCTGCTACAGTTACAATCAATTTTATTGGATCGGATGGAACGGATGAAACAAAGGTTTGTTGGAACTCAATCTAGAAAAATTTTCACACAAATATCTAAAGTTAATGATAATTACGTTTAGTTCCCAGGTTTAGTACTGATATAGGATGCTAGGGTCCGGATTAGTGAATGTCAAAATAGTTTATTGCAAATTAAGCTTCCATCTACAATTTTGATGAACCTTCAGACAAAGTTGGAAAAAATCTGACTTAC
The DNA here is from genome assembly GCA_030248175.1 of Microlaimidae sp. YZB2_3. Lineage (NCBI taxonomy): Eukaryota > Metazoa > Nematoda > Chromadorea > Desmodorida > Microlaimidae > Microlaimidae sp. YZB2_3. Next base: position 16,332 of record JASAMX010016845.1, read on the forward strand.
GGCACTGCTGTGGAGGAACTAGTAGTACAATGAACTTTAAAGAGAGATAAATGCTACTGCTTTGACAAATCAAAAGAAACCAATGACTTTTTTCTAATTAGAAGTACAAGCTACACTTACGCATATAGTAAGTGAAGACAAATCAATATAAATACAATTTTTAGTCCCGTTTTACTAAAACATTTAGAAAGAAAGTAAATAAATTTTTAGAACGATTTTAATACTATGCTTATTAATTATGTTGTGAAAATCCTTTGCTAATTTTCAGTAAATTTATAATTTGTCAAAAAGCTAAACACAGTGATAGAATAACCCATGAGAAGAAAAAGCCAAAGTTAAAAGATGCCTTCAAAAATAAACCTGTAAAACATTGTGCATATAAAATATAATAATAAGATTTAATAAGTAATATAATATCCACATTATGGTTAAAAATTTATATTTCAAAATGTTAATTTTTATAGTTTAAAAAAACAAACGGGTTTGAGATCCAATAATTTGACAACAAAAAGTTATTTGCATTATATTGCGATGTTTTTTGAGGACTTGGTGCCATGCGAAGGTATGTCACCAATAAATAGTTCGACAGATTTAATTTTAGATTTGTATGGTCAGCATTAAGACAATTGTATAGCGAATTTTTTTGGACGCTATGTCCTAGTTATAATTATACGTTTTTTACTGTAACTTAAAATGTGATTTTAAATTTTATTGCTTTTTGTTTGTAATGTTTCAGGCACTTCACTTTATTAATCAATATAATAGCAATGTCACAAAAAATCAATATTGCAATATCACTTTATATAACAAACACGTTTCATTACAAAAAATTGGCAGAATAATAATCATAAATTTTAATTAAACTCTCTGGGTTTGCATAATAAAATAAGCTTTAAAATTTTTGTATAGATTTGTCAAATTTAGCCTTTATAATTTCGATTTTATAATTTAAATATTTTAAAACTGAATTTAAAAAAAACTTTAGACTGAAGAACTGAATGCAAATGAAAAAACGTCTTTTTTGGCAAGTATCGATGTCCTTATTGCGCTCAGAATATCCATAAATGAAGATTCCAACGGAAATTTGACATACATTAGTATTGATTCTTGCGAAAAAGGTATTGTTTTTCTTATGTTTGTAATCAAAAAAAAGATTTTATTTTATTTGTTTTTTTAAATACTTTTATAGTTTATCAAAAAAACTTTTTATAAATGAGTTATAAAAACGAAAGCAAACAGTTTTTTAGAACGTTAGTTAATTTTATAATTTTAATTAGTAAAATTAATTTTTTTTATTTAACAAAAAGTGTAAAAAATGATATCATGACTAAAATGTATAAAACAGTAAATGTGCTCATCTTAGAATAAACATGGTTTTCCTGTTTTGTTGCAAATTTTGTTCAAAATTTCTTGTTTTTTGTAAAATAAATTTATACAACGTTTTGTTTTTTAAATCTTTTTTTGCGACTTTTGAGTGATAGAAAAAATTAGATGGGGTCCAAAAATGGACCGAGTTTATTGTTTTTCTGCCAAAACAAGCAGTTAAGTCAAATGGACCTGATTCAAATTGTTATAAAGACCAATGCTAAAAGAAGGAGCACTGTCACAAATCAAATTCCTATATCGCCCAAACCGAACTGCTCCATTAATACTGAACCGATCGAGCTGAAATTTAAAAATATTGTAGCCTTGTAATGGAGCACTTGAAGTACCAAAGTTGAGTTAAGTAGGTTTGGTATTAAAAGAGCAGTTCGGTTCGGGCGATATAGGAAATTGATTTGTGACAGTGCTCCTTTAAATTTCAGTAAAACGAAATAGTGCTAGTTAAATAAAACAAAAAAGATTTTAATTATATGAAGTTTATTTTATTTTATTTATTTTCGAGTTTTTAATTTAAAACTATTTAAAAAATAAAATCGATTATTTTAGTTTACACAACTAAAGGTCCGGCAACAACCAGGAAAGTAACTACTGGACCACCTTTAGGTATGTTAACTTATCATTAAGTTTTTATCACTCATGTCGTACGCGCAACAATGAACGGAGTACTGTCGCATAACTTTCCTCCCAAACTTCTAAAATTGAAATGTCAATCCGAAAATTCCACACTACTATTATATAATTTAAAAAAAAAACATAATAAAATTGTGCAATTGATTGAATGTCCTGTGATTCATATATTTGCACCCTTTTGCTGCTAAAAAATTAGGAGAGTAAACAGTTGTGAACGCGTTTCACAGTCCACAATCTTACGTAGGATTTCACAGTCTTACGTAGGATTCAATCTCCTTTACGCAATATTTCTGAATACCAAAAGGTGCACAGTTATACAGATCATTTTTTTTTTGGCAATCATTTAGGATTTACCTTCTTCGTTTTCACCCTACTGCTTTGAGGTGAGTAATAAAAGTGTGAAGTAAATGAAGTGTGGTATCCAGTAAGACAGATTTTATGCGATTCCCACAGAAATAGAAAGAATGAAAACCGTAAAATTTTTAAAATATAGTCACTATATTGCTTGTATAATGAATACAAAAATAATTCCAAAATTTTAATTTTTTCAAGGAAATTTTATTTTTAACAGGTTTATTCAATCTTTTTAACTGAGGAAGACAAGTCATATAAAACGTCTAAGTTTTTTTAATTGTTTAAAATTTTTTGTATTACAGATATAGATGCTGGATTTTCATTAAAACATAAGCAATTCAACGTTTTTATCAATAATACAAACAAAATAATCAATAATTAAAATGTATACACAAAGTAACTTTTTATTTGTAATACTTTAGCCGATTGCGTTCATACACTTTCTGAAGATGATATAAGTAATCTTGACGAGTCTTTAAAACCAGTAAATCCAGGAATTAGTGCCAGTGGCTCAGCAGACAAAATTAAATTCCACTTAGAATCCGGTCCAATTGAAATATATTCGATTACTATACGTGCTGAGGGTCCAACTGATATTTCTGTCAATTATCAACTTACAACTGAGGGTCTTGAAAAAACTAAAACGGTAACTTATTTTATCAAAAATAATACACTCAAATATTCTTGCTTGTTTAACAGGTTTAACTTAAAAAAAGTTTTCAGGTTGTTTAATTTAAAATGTTTAATTTTAAAATACATAGTATATATTTTTGTGAATAACTTTGCCGAAAACAAAAAAAACTCAAAGTTTCACATATAATTCTGCGGAACTCCGTGCATTTAAAACGGAGCGAGCTTCAAAACTCCGCCCCTTAATTGAGCGATTTCAAACTTATTTAAGATTGAAATATCTTTTAAGTTGTTCTCTCCGCATTTTTAGGACTATCGGTTCTTTATGTTTTGGAAAAAATTTAGTTTACACAATTTTTTTTTGACAAAATACTTCTTGACATTATTTAATTATTCATTAGATTAGTACTAAAATAGGGTGGAGCTCCAGGGAACATCACTAGTTTTTAATGGCCGGATTTTTTATTTGCAATTTTTTACAGGTGAGACCGATTTTAAAAAAATATAGTGTGTTGTCAGCATTTTTTTACAACTCAATAACATAATTCTGTTTTAAAAAACTTTAAGGAAACCATTTTTTTTACCATGAGCTCCAAATTTGTAGACGAAGTATTGCCTCAAATAATTGCATCAAACATATTTTAACTATATTATAGGGGCATCTCATTAACTAAGTCCATCTCACAAAAATGGGAAAACCAAAAAATTATCAAGTTAATCTATATCCTGAGTGTCAAAAAATAGTTTTGGAAATTTTAAAAGTTAGGTGCCCGTTTCAAAAACGCATATCCAAAAATTAGAAAATTCTAAAAACTAAGGTTGCACAAATGTTGCTTTCTGCAAAGTAAACATTAATTACATAATTTATTTAAAGTATTTGTTGGTTTTTGATAAAAAAGTTTCTTATGAATTTTTTTTTTAATTTTCAGGTACACTTTTAAAAACGCATACCTATATTTTGAAATTTTTAAAACGTTTTTGAGACTTAGGACATAGATTAACAAAGTAATTTATTGACTTTCATTTTTTATGAATGGGGTTTAATTAAGGGAGATGTGTCTATAAATTTATTATTAATACTACAAAATAAGTATAAAAAAACACACGTAGAATGTTCTGTTCTTAGACTTTAGATTTATCTGTGTCTATTTATTTTATCTGAGTCAATAGAATGCGGACCCCAACCGATTTTTAACTCTGTCTTTTTTATATGTTTTAAATAAATATTAAGGGATATTCCACGCCAGGGGATCAAACTACTGAAGTGGTATTTACACCACCACTTACAGCTCAGACAATAGAAATTGTTGCAAAAAATGTCGCAGTTTTTGCTTTTGCTGAACTTCACACTTGTGCAGGTAATTTATTTGTGTAAGATATGAATTAATTTTCCGTTTTTTTGAGGTATTAAACAACTACACTAAGCTCTAGTTTTATGTGTGTTTCTAGTTTTACCTTATAAATTTTTATTTTTATAATTTGCACACAAAAAAACTTTAGTTGTTATAATAATCTTATTTAAAAATTTTTCAATTAAAATTATTGTATTTGAGCTAATTTTTAATTATCTTATGAAAAGTATTTTAAAAATTTCAAAGATAAATATCCAAAACTAATAATAAATTTGTAAACAAACATTCAATAATTATATATCAGTAAAAAAAAGTGAACATTGTAGAGTTCTGCTACTTTTTATTTAAAGCTATGTTAATACATATTTTTTAGTAACAACAACTCCAACAGCTGTAACAACGACAGCACCGGTAGACTGCCTCTTTGAAATTTCACCTGAAGATTTGGTTGAAGGACCACTAAAATATGCTGAAGGTGTTAAAGCCGCTTTAACGAGTGAAGGAACAATTTCTTTAATATTTCCAGAACCACGACCTGTTACAGAAGTCAACATTCAGGCACCAGAGAATGAATTACCATTAGAAGCTGTTTTTGTGTATTCAGACGGGTCACAATCATCTCCTTTTGTTCTTAGCACCATTCCAGATAATTTAGCAAGAAATTTCTTTACTGAACAAGGAATTATTGAAGTCATTGTTTCAAGAGTTGATAATCAGCCTATTCAACCTGAGAATATTAATAAACTCGTTGTTGAGGCTTGCAAAAAAGGTAAAAGAAGTACACAACTGTTTTTTTAAAATTAATTTATCTGTTGTTTAAATACTTTTTATAAAACGCTTTCAATTGTAATGTATTTTGGTTAATTTTTTTGCATATATAAAGGTTACTCTGAATGCGTAACAAATTAATAATTAAAAAATCAATCTGTATAAAATTAATATGATACATAGATTTGTAAATAAAGATTAATTAATATTAAATTAATCTATAAAATTGATGAATTGCATTGCATATCAACATTTGTAGCTTCATTATTTGTAATAACTTAGAAAAAAAATTAAAAAAATATATAAACAAATCTTAAATAAAAAATTAAAACATACTTTAGACAAAATATGGTTTATTGTGTTGTCTATGTTATAAAATCATCATTAAATAACATTTATTCACTAAATGTAATTGAATTTATTTTTTTAACAAATAACACGGCATCAGTTTTATTTAGTGTCTACCACTCCTGCTCCACTAACAACTACAACACCTGTTGATTGTGTTTATGATGTAACTCCTGACGATTTGGTTGATGGTCTTGTTAACTTTGCTGATGACATAATTGCATCCACTACAACTGAAGGGGCTATTCAGTTTGATTTCCCCAATCCAAGACCAATAACAAAAGTTAACGTTCAAGCTCCTGAGGATGGTTTGCCATTAGAAGTTGTATTTGTGTATGAGGACGGCACTCAGTCTTCACCCCAGCGAATTACAAGTAATTCTGACAATCCAGAAGAAAATCCATTTGACGAATCAAATGTGGTTTCGGTGATAATTCAACGCGCAGATAATGAACCAATTTCACCTGAAGATTATGATTCAATTTTGGTGGAGGCTTGTTTCAAAAGTATTTTTTTATTGTTTCAATAACATTTTTGTCTACTAGTATTTTTATATATATATATTTAAATAGGACAATTCAATAATTTAATCTAATTAAAATTTATCTTGTAAATGAAAAAAATGATTTTACCTGAACCCTCATTCTTATAACCTAAATTAGAGTCAATCTGGGTAAACTCTTTTGCTAAAGGCATACTATATACATATAAAGTAAGCAAATCAGTACATATAAAATAAGCAAATCAGTACTATCAAAATTATATAACACAATGGGTAAAATATGTGACTTCATAAACTTTTTTCAGACACATTTATGAACCTAACTAGGTAATTTGTAGCTGTTTTGGCCGCGCCTTACTTATGAAATTTAAATGTTATAATTAGGGTCTTGATTATAGAAAGAGGGATTTTTTTAAAGCCCCACGATAGTCAAAACCCTCCCATTTAAAAGGAAATTGTTCAGTGTTAAAGACCTTCACAGAGTTATGACCATGTAGAATCATTTTTAGCCAATTAGGGCTTGGGAAAATGGAGATCTTTCATCCATTGGAGATTCAATTTTTTCCAAGCACTAATTGGCCAAAAATGATTCTAACAGCTTCTCCCACAATCATTTTCATGGAGCAAAATATATATGACGTGATCACAAATACTATATGACATTTTGAGCGTCCTTCAAATCCTGACGTGCCATAATGACTCTTAATAAGAGCATTCCTAATTAAGGCGCACTTCAACTACGTATATATGACCACAATATCGGCGCGCCTAATTAGGGTCATCAAAATACGCTTCATAATTAACTTCACTTAAAATTATTTTATAAACTATTAGTTTAGTAAAAAAACATATAAATCGCATTAATAAACACATCTAAATTACAAAAAATATAATTGGACTTTCTTTTTTAAAATATTTTATTTCTGAGGAATCAATTAGAAATATATTACCATTTTTAGTGTCTTAATTTTTTTATTAATTAATTTTAATTAATCAATTATTTTATTTTTTGTAGGGTCTACTACTCCTGCTTCACTAACAACAACAACGCCTGTTGATTGCATTTATGATGTAACTCCTGAGGAGTTGGTTGATGGTCCTGTGAATTTTGCTGATGACATAATTGCTTCTCCAACAACTGAAGGAGCTATCCAATTTGATTTCCCCGAACCCAGACCTGTCAAAGATGTAAATGTCAAAGCTCCTGAGGATGGTTCCCCTCTAGAAGTTGTATTTGTGTATCAGAACGGCACCCAGTCTTTACCTCAACCACTTAACAGCAATCCTGAGAATCCACAAGAAAATCCATTTGATGAATCCAATGTAATTAAGGTGATAATTCAACGCGTGGATGATGAACCAGTTTTACCTGAAGATTATAATTCAGTTTTAGTGGAGGCTTGTCTTGAAGGTAAATGTTTTTCTTAGTTAATCACATTTAAATCCATTAGCATTTACAAATCTACAAAATGGTATTATTTAAATGAAACAATTTCATACTATATATCAAAAAAGAAAAACCTTAAACGAAAAATCGATATAACTAACTTGAGCCTGCACTTTAAAGACCTGAAGAAATGTTAATTCACGTTCATTGTTTAAATACTTTTCTCCCTACAATATAACAACATTTTGTTGTTAGTCTAACCCCACACTCTCCCCCCGCCCTCTCCCCCCCCCCCCCTCCCGCCCACCCTCCTCTCCAAACAATCAAATAGAAACTAATCAGCAAGATTAACAATCTTACCCACAAAATAATTAACCAGCCCCCAAGCTCACCCTACCACACCCACCCCCCCACCACCCACCCCCCCCCCCCCCCCCCCTTACCCCTGCCCCAACTAGCCCACAAAAATTTTTTCAACAAAATATATCCAGTGGTTCAGGAGTAATGACCCCTCAAAAAGGGCATTTTTTGACAATTCTGTACGTGAAAGATTTTTCAGTGGTTATAACGATTTTTGTTAAAAATTATGCACTTAAAGAAAGCGGCTAAATTTTACTTTAATTTGATACCTAGATCGTTAAGGTTGGTGCAGTCTTTGTCGCGATATTGCGTTTCTCGTACAAAAAACTTTCGATTTTTTTTGAAAAACACGAAGTGAAGGAAAGAAAGGTTGGGCAAACTTCACAAAATCACTGCCATTGTTTGGTGTTTTTAACGAAAAAATCGCGGGTTTTTTATACGGGAAACGCAATATTTCGACAAATAATGCACCAATCTTAACGATCAAGATATCAAATTGGAGCAGCAAGTAGCCGCTTTTTTTTGGTGCATAATTTGTAACGTAAATCGTAACACCCATTGAGCAATTTGTCACATACAGAATTGTCGAAAAATGCCATTTGTGGTGGGTCATAACTCCTGAACCACTGCGGAACCACTATTTTGTTTAAAAATTTTTTGTGGGCTATTGGGGGCAGGGATAAGGTTTTCACAGAAAATTATCAAAATTTAAGACAAAAAGTTTGAATCCGCACCGCACCTTTAAAGGTGCGGTACCGAGTCAAACTTTTTGTCTTTGATTTTGATTATTTTTTGTGAAAATCTTACCCCTGCCTCAATAGCCCACAAAATTTTTTTTATCAAAATATCTCAAGTGGTTTAGAGAAAATATGACCCTCCAAACATGGCGCTTTTCGTCAATTTCGTACTTGAAAGCTTGTTCAATAGGTATAAAAATTCAAATTAAAAAATATGCACTTAAAGAAATCGGCTATTGTCTACTTCAATTTGATGCCTTGATCGTTAAGATTCGTGAAGTATTTGTCAAATAATTGCGTTTCCCATACAAAAAACTCGCGATTTTCGCTAAAAACACCAAACGACGGCAGTGATTTGACGAAGTTTGCCCAACATTTTTGTCTACACATCCTATTTTTAGCTAAAAACGTTTTTTGTATGGAAAACGCAATATTTTAACAAATACTGCACCAATATAAACAATCAAGGTATCAAAATAAAGTAGAAAGTAACTGCCTTCTTCGAGTGCATTATTTTGCTTTTATGCATCTTAAAATTAAATACCCATTGAGCAATCTCTCAAGTGCAGAATTGTCGAAAAATGCCATTTTTGGAGGGTCATATCTCCTGAACCACTGGAGATATTTTGAGGAAAAAATTTTTGTAGGCTTTCTGGGTGCAGGGGTAAGGTTTCATAAAAAACAATAAGAATTGAATAAAAAGAGTTTGACTTTTAACCCTGAAAGAAGTTTAGTTATCCTTTCCGCGCGTTTTAATGTTTTCAGTAATATGACTTCATAATAGCCTTTTTTAAAAGACTTCTACGCGTGAGAAAGTCATAGGAACTTAAAATTCTTGGAACAATAGAGAAACTTGGAATCCTTAATAAAAATTGGTCCCAACGATTTATGTTTCGCTTAGGTTTAACGATAAGTTTTAGTGAATTTTTACTTTCGGCTCCAATTTCCAAGTTACCGCTGTAAACTCTCTTTCTCACTACTTTTTCCAATTCTAAATTTCCTATTTTTGAACTCTACGCTCCATTCCCAAGTTCCCTCAGCTTGACTCTTGAACCGAAACCAACGTTCCAAGCCTGGTGACGCCTATTTGATACACCTGCACCTTCAGCCCAAACCTCAAAAAGAGGTAGCTCTCTTCCTGCTGGTGAATTCAAACGTTTTTAGCTGGCGGCGCTACCTGTTCCACCGGCCCCTCCTGAGCCGGATCCTCCGTTTCCTCCGCTGGACCCACTTCCTCCGGTGCCGGAACCTCCTCCACCTAAGGAACCACCCCCAGTCTCTCCCTGGTCAGCGCCGCCAGGTCCGGTGATGGTGGCGTCCTCGCCGCGGATGCAGATGGCCTCACAGTCGTCTTTGGTCCGCAGCGCCGTCTCAGTAGCCACTTCGTCACCTTTACAGTGGCCCCAGGGATAACTGCAGCACTCACCATCCTAAAACACTGTCAAACACGTAATGAGCTGCATCACTCACCATCCTAAAACACTGTCAAAGCCATAATGAGCTGCAGCATTCACCGTCCTAAAACACTGTCAAATATATAATGAGCTACACCACTCACCGTCCTAAAACATGGTCAAGCTCTTTGAAGATGTAGTACAGCAACAGAACGCTATCTGAAGCTTGCAAGATCAAGTCTCAGCGGAAGTACAAATATGGTAAGATCATATTAAAAATTGTTTTATGCGTATTATTTGGTTATGTATCATAACTACTTTTTTGGCCTTTCATATCCGGCTTTAAGCAAAAAAACAACTTTTTGTAAACGTATATTGAACTAGGAAGGATTTTTTTATAAAATAGTACTGGATTTGGCTCAAAAGGATTTATGAAATTATCTAATAAGAATGTATTTTGAAGCCTTAAAAGTCGATAATTTAAAAACAACCCTGTTAAAAAACTGAAAAACTGCCTTCAAAGGTCGAATATCACAAAACAGTCATTGGCTAACAAATGGAAGTTGTTTATTTCTAAATCATTTTACAACCAAAAATAGTTGAGTCATTAACTCATTTCGATTTAAAACACTATTGAATAAATATTGCAATTGTGTGGCACCTTTAGAGGTGCTCACAGTGACTGAAGCACTAATCTTTTTTACCCAAAAATTTTATAATTGTTTTGAAAAATACGAATAATTTCGTGTGAATTACCTTTACCGTTAGCGAGATAAGCTCATCTTAAAATGTTTTTCAGTCTCAATCATCTTTTAAAACAGACTTTAGTTTTTGGCAATCTAGGCCACAAAATATGATATTCCAACTAAATTGGCCATAATCATTTTTTGAATCTCGAATGGCATTTTCCTATTTAGGCCAAGCATCTAAAGCGTTTAAAAAGGTAATTTTCTAACATTTAAGCATCAATGTTTTAGAAAATTTCATTCCTTGTTCTTTGTCAACAACAGAAAAAGCAGTTTATTGGATTATTACTAGGTAGCCGCCCCTCTCAAAAAGTATATTATGTAACAATATCTGTTATTAAATAAAATTACTTTTTACCTTTAAGTACGCATCTTAATGTAAATTGTGAAGGGAACCCGGTATCTTCGCATAAAGCTCTGAACGGTTGTCTTTCACAACTTTATGTTGCTGTCTGACCAGCACCTAAAATTCCAATTTTTCAAAATCATTTTATAATAGAGGTAAAATTATATAAATAAGACTTATATTTTCAGCTACTTTTGTTTTCTTTTTCCGTTAATTTCAAAAAATTCAGTAAATTTCTGTAAATATATAATTAAAACACACTTAAATATAATAAAACAAAAACATAAAAGGAAGTAATATGAATATGTATTAGTTCTAATTTTAAAGGATTTACATATAACATGTAAGTAAGTGTTAATAAAAACGCGTTTCTGTGCTTCTCGGGAACAAGATAAGAAGATAAGTAATAAAATAGACAAGATAAGATAGATA
>JASAMX010016847.1:0-26602 GCA_030248175.1 Microlaimidae sp. YZB2_3
GTTTGTCTCTTTGAGGATTCAGTTCATATTGCTGAGCAAACAAAACAATCGAGGTTATCAAAACAATTCACTTAATGAAGATGATGAAGGCAGACAAATCAATACTAAATGATAGAAGAATTTTAATGGTTACAATAATAATAACAACATTGCCTTTTTTCTAAATCCTTTAAAGTCAGGTTGTGTTTAGTCATATCATGCTGCCCTGGCCCATATTAGTTGAGAGAATATTGTATAATATAATAAGGAAAAGAAATTCCTATTTTGAATGGAAAGATTGGGATTTTCACACAAACAAACTAAATTTTCTAAATAATTTATTAAAAAAATTATATTTATCTCTGTCGATGCTACAAAGACCCCAAAGATTTTAGTTTTTTTATATTGATATAGTTCTGTTAGGAGTTAGGATAGATAGAGCTAAGGGAACTTGGAATGGAACCCAAAATAAAAATAAATAAAGCCTAAGCGAAGCCTAAAAAATATTAAAATTTTTTCAGGCGGCTCTAAGTTCCCTATTTGCAGCTCTAAAAACCCCATACCTTTGTTGGTATTAACAACTATTGTTTCATGCTTTTCTAATACAAAGATATGCTTTTTCGTTTAATGTATGTAGCCTAAGTTTTCAGAAAAATTAAAATATGAATTATTGCTTTTAATTCTTGAAATCTGTAAAAAAATTTTCAATTTGTATGTGAGAATTCTTTAAATAGAACTTCTTTCTGATATTTTTGTTTCTATAAATTTAAACATACAATAAAAATCGTCTTTTAATGTTGGTTTAGGATCTCTTTATATCCATATTCTATCTTGATTTTTAATTTAATTTGCGTTAAATAAAGGTAATTTCCATTATTTTTTCATTAAAGTTTTCCTTAATAGGTTTTTGAAGGAGTTTTTTATTGGTTCTTTATAGAAACTTCGTATAATGATTGCTTAGCGCGGGCAAATTACTCAAGTTTATTTGAATTTTGTATGTTGCTTTGCGTTATATTATTACTTCATAATAAATTATAGTTAGCTGACATTAAACATTGCGGCTTGTATTGCTTTACACTCACAAAAATTAAGCTAGTGTAATTGTGAAAAATACGTTCAAAATTCACTTTAGACTGCTACTCATTTCTCAACACAATTTAAAAGGTTGAGAACACAAAATTTGAAAAATTGGAATCAGAGTCGCTCAATGTTTTGTTGATTTTGATTTCCATGGTTGTAAAGTAAGACGACATCATGTAATAGAAAGAAGCAAACATAATTACGGGAAAAAGTAGGGTGTGATAGACCCCCAACATAAAAAATTTAGGGCCTCCCTCTAGACAAAAATCTAGGGTCCCCCTACTTTCCCCCAAATTTCCAAAGTTTAATTTAAAGTTCTTTTACACCCTTTTTATATCTGACAAACGCATTTTATTCAATAAATGATATTCAATAATATTATCCTATAAAAAACAATTTTTAAACCTAATGATGGTTTTAAATTATTTTGCCTTGGACATTAGACCCCCCTTTTCCCCTTTATATCTCAAAATTTGCCACGCCGGGTTGCGCCCTTACTAGAAAGCAAAGAGGTCGGAACCCCTTAGGACCCTCCACCTTGAATTCAAGATGCGATCTACCCGGAACAACCATCACGCCATCCCCTAGCTGCCAGGACCGTGCTTACCTATGCTAATAGACTGCTTAAAAGTTCCAACTTTCCCGACTTTGTATTAGCGATATCTTCGACTCAATTTGCAGCAGCAGTATAAGTGAAATTACGCATGAAAAACTGCTCTATGTATAAAAGAATATCCGGTTCTCGGAAAGGTTTTTTTTGATCTTTCGCACGGAGAAAACGTGCCTAAAAGAAAAATCATTTTGTTTCAAAGTTTGTGCTGCAATAATTTTCTTGTTCATAAAATACACGAAAAAAAACTCACGTTACGATAGATAATTCTAAAATTTTGTCAAAAGTGCACGAATAATCAGCAATTAAAATGTGAAGTTTTTGTCTACTAGCTTAAGAAAGAAACAGCCATATTAATGCTGGTATAAGTTTTTTTTATTACATCGATAAAAGTAATCATGGTTATTTTTTGAAATCTTTATTGTAAATCGGTGAATATAAATGTGTAACTTAATAAAAAAACGTAAGTCTGAAGAAAGTTACAATTTTCTGCGCTTTGAAAGAGCTCGTGTTTGTAATGAATAAATCCAAAGGAGCACTATTGATTTTAATATTTCAACTTGCCTAAAATGCTCTAATAATAGTAGCAGGAAAAAGGGGCAATTTTTCCATGGGCGTATGTTTTAGACAGAAAAGATGTGGACTATAGATAAATTCTATCAAGGTGAAAATCGATGAGTGGTAAATTAACCACTCGTTCTTTTAGAAAATTATCACGTGTAGAAAAAACAGATGACGCAACTGAATAATAATTGGTTACTTAACCGCTGAAAACTTTTTTTTTATTTTTCTTGCTCAGGCGTTTATGTTTATATCTTCCTGGCGGAAAAAATCAGTTACGCCCTAAATTTCAGCCTGGAAGACTTTAGCTTTAGGTGAAGATGACATAGTGGACATAAAAAAAGTTTGCATTTGGTTTGTCCAGCTGCTCACTAAAATAAAAATTTCTACCATATGATAATGATTTGTTTATACATTGATCTAATACACAGCACTGTTGCAGTTTTTTTTTTTAGTTTGATGTAATGGGAATTTAAAAAAAATCATTCTCACAGCAATCTTCGGCAAGCGCGAAATCACCACTTTTTCAATTAGAAGGTTATATTTGTATGTGTAAGAAACAACTATAAATTTGAAAAAATGGCGATTTCGCACTTGCCAAAGATTGCTGTGAGTATGATTTTTTTATATTGACATTTCATCAAACTAAAAAAACGCAACAGTGCTGTGTGATTAGATCAATGTGTAAGCAAATCATTATCTTATGGTAGAAATTTTTATTTAGTGAGCAGCTGCCCAAACCAAATGCAAATTTCCTATAGTCCACATAATGTCCATCTCAGCCTAGTCCACATCTTTTCTGTCTAAACATACGCCCGTTGAAAAATCGCCCCTTTTTCCTGCTCTATTATTAGAGCATGTTTCAAGGCTAGTCTACCACTTTTTTGAATTAAATTAAAAAATAGCCTAATAAACTATAGTTTTAGCTGCGCAATGACATATGCTTATAATCATTCTGTTGGCGAGATACACTTTTTTAAATAAAAAATAATAATAAGAAGAAAATGAATTTAAATTACAAAATTTACACACGTTGTTTAATTATAGTTAGTGCGGTGTAGTTGCGCTCCAGACAAAGTTTACCTACGTTCTCTAAATATAGTTGGGGCGATGCCGTGCGCCAATGATTGCAATTATAATTTTTAAAGTAAAAATAATAATAAGAAGAAGATGATGAACATGAATTACAAAATTTACTCACGTCTCTAAGTATAGTTGGCGCGGTGCCGTGGGTTAAATCGCAGTGTGGCACCCCCGCACCACCGATGATTATCGGCGCGTGGCGCTCCCGCGCCACCGCCGCTTATTATTTTTTTTTAATAAATAAAACTTTGAATTAATTTTGTCATCAGAATTTCAAGAATTAAAAAAAGGAATCTGTTGTTTTTGCCGTTTTCCGCGCGGTTGAAGCAGATGGCGCTGGGAACTGGTTCCGTTTCTGCCACCAATTAAAACCGGTCTGCTTTTTTATGTGGTTTCTATGAGGGGATGTTGGTTGTCTTGCTCTTAAATCTTATTGTTGCCAAAAGGCGTGTTATTGTGGCGGTTGGCAGTTTTATTGTCTATTTTTTCAATTATTTATTTTGATCAATAAATCAATAACAAGGAGCTAACTGAAAAAAGTGCTTCCTAAAAAAAGTTGCGTAATTCCTTCTTCTTTCTAATGAGCCCATGTTTATTTTTGATCAATCAGTAACGAATGAGGAATATCGCTTTTAAGGATGGAGCGTTGGAATAATAATAATTAGAAGAAGAAGGTTTTGAATTTCAAAATTTACCCACGTTTTCTAATAATGGTTGGCGCGGCGCCACGGGGCTAAATCACCTTGTGGCGCTCCCGCGCCACCCATGATAAAATATAAATTGTTTTTTTTAAATTTTTATTTAATTTAAACAAGAATACATAATATATATAGAAAAGAATGTACTACTCAGTACAAAACTTTTGCTACTATGCTGTTTCCAACATAACGCAAAACTGGCACACCGGTGGGCCATTTCCGGCACGCCGTGTTCCAGTCCCGACCCACCGGTTTGCCAGTTCACCGGTGGGCCGGAACTGGCACACTTTATTTAATTAAAAATCTAAAAACAGAAAAAACTTTAAATGAATAGTAAAAAATTAAATCAGCGCTTGAATGAACTATTTAACGAGTATGAAAAAGGTAGAAATTTTTTAAAAACCAAAAAATGGATTAAAAACAGTTTTAAAAACCTTCGATTGGCTGAAATAGGTCAACACACTGAAATTTCTCGATTATTATACGATCTTCCTGATCAACATGAGAGACAAAACTTCGCCGCTGGAATATGCTCAGACTAAAAAAAAATTTTCAAGCACTTTCCGGACGTTAAGTGCTGTTGAAAATTCCACTAGCTTAGACAACTTTTTGTAAGACATTTTTGTTTAAAACTCGACAAATCATATCGACACTGCGAAAGAATTACAAAAAATTTTAGCGCTGAAAAAACACCGATTTTTTTCATTGAAATCCCTCGTAATTCACGAAAAAATACCGTTCGAATGCTTTCGGTCGTTTGATTGAAAAATATGGTTTTAACCACTAAAAAAATATCCGGGTCCTCTGTGTTTCAGTTGCAAAAGCAAATTGCAAAATTTAAAAAGGTTTGATCAATGCAAATCAAAATTACATCCAGGGCGATTGTCTAACAGAGTTTTAGCTTTATCAAAATGTAACCTTCGTATTCTTGATGAAAAAAGTATATCAATTAAACGAAAAAAACCAATTACATAACAAAAAACTGATTTATAAATAAAAACTAAAAAAGCGCCAGCTTGAAATATTTGATATTCAACTGACAGACGAACAAAGTCAAGAATTAAAAACCTCTGCTAAACTTATAAAACAAAACGAAACCGAGCTCAACATATTTCTACAAGAGACGTCCAAGAATTATTTTTCGGAATTTTTCAAACGAATTCGGAAAATGTTTATTTTGGATCAAAAACGAAACGTATCTAATAGCAATGGAAATAGGTGGTCAGTCACCACTTACCAAGAATGTTTTTGTTAATTGAAAAATCACTTTTTCTTTCATAAAAATATCTTAGTTTACAATTTGAATACTTGTTTTTGATGACTTCATTGACCAAAATATATTCATGTTTCTGTTTATGTATAATTACATACTTTCAATTTTTTACTGAAATTTAAATGTAAATTAATGTCTTTTTTGCTCAGGATAGTTTTGCAGTTGATAATTAGCTTAAATTACTGTTTTAATTTGCTCAAATACATTTGTTTCATTTAAAAATGTGAGTAAATTGTTTATTTCTTCTTTTCAGACTAATGTAGACATTTTTTTAACTTAAAAAATAAATTTATTAAGAAATATAAATTAGTGTACCAGTTCCGGCCACCGGTGTGCCAGTTCCGGCCCACCGGTGTGTCGGAACTGACTGGTCCACCGGTGTGCTAGTTTTGCGTTATGTTGGAACCAGAATAGTAGCAAAAGTTTGTATTAAGTGCTACATTTTTTTCTCTATATATAATGTATTCTTGTTTAAACAAAACTTTTTATTAAAACAATAAAAAAATAAAATGACACATCCCTAAACTATGGTTGATTAATATCTGGCTAATGTTGAAAATTTGTATGTAGACATGAGGGGTCGGTCCACTAAACGCGTGCTGACTGCTGACTATAGGCAAATAAAATCTAGCTGACCGTGATATTTGCAGTATTGAATCGACTATTTACCAACAAAAACATTTAAAATTTTTCACTAAATTGAATTAATAACAAAGATTAAAAACTGTGTTTTAATTATTATTTATGAAATTACTTAATTTGTAACCTAAATGCAAATTTTTTAAGGCTAAAGTTCGTTAATGATTGTATATTTTGTGAAAAGGTGGGATTAAAAAAATGCGTTCATATTTGTTATTAAAAAAAAACACGTCTTTACCGCATAATTTTAGTTGGTCCCCTCATGTCTGCATTTTAATTTTCAGCGTCAGCCAGATATAATTCAACCATAGGTGCTATGTTAGCACGCTGTTTAAAACAATTGATAATATTTTATTTTTGTTGTTTTTTCTCAAGAAATCTTATGAGACTCTTTTTTTAAATGGGATAATTTAATATATAAATGGTTTTATACATATTTGTTTTATATAAAATTTAATAAATCTTTAACCCCTATTTAGGAGTTTTGTTAACCCTTAACTAGATGTTATTGCCTTGTTAGCTTGATTTAATTACAAATACGCATAAAATTAATAAAATATCGATTTTTGCCGTGCAGACAATGAGTTCTATAAAATTTCTCGTAAAAAACTCAAAAATTAAAACATTACCAAGAGTTTTAAATAACGTGCTAACATAGCACCTAGTCAGCAAGCGTTAAGTGGACCGGCCCGAGAGAACCCATCAAAATTGTGTGGTGATGACGTGTTTTTTTAAAAAACAAATAAGAACGCATAATTTTTTTTAATTCCACCTTTTTACAAAATATACAAAAATTTACGAATTTAGCTTTTAAAAAATTTGCATTTGGGTTTCAAATGGAGTAATTTAAAAAATAAATATTCAAATAGTAGTTTTGATCTTTATTGTTAAACCGACTACAAGTTTTTTTCCAATTTTTATTAAGAAAAATAAAAATAACAACAAACCATTGATGTTTCAAGAGTATCACTGTTTTTCAATTCATTTTAATCGTGGTTTTAATGTTTTTTGGTTAAATTTTGCTAAAAACCCAAAATCTTAACAATTCGCTTTTTTTGTTTTCACTTGTGTCCAGATTTCATAGTAGCCCATGATAATTTAACAAGATGGCGGCCCCCACACGAAAATTCCACGTTCCTTACTACCCTGGATTATCGAGGTCAATTTTGTGTTAATATCATTTTCACGTCATTTTAACTTTAGTCTTATTTATTTTTTATGTAATGTCCAAAGGACCAATGACATAGTAGCTTTATAATTGAATGAGTTTAATCTTCATTTACATATTATTACTGCCGACGTTTGCTTTCTCTCGAGCTAACCTTGATATAATTATTTTTCCTGCATGAGTTAACATAATTAACTATGCTAATTAAAAAAAAACAGGTGGGAGATGTTTTATAAAGTTACAAACTCTTTGAATTTTAATAATGCGTATTTTACCCAAAATACATATTTTTATATTAAAAAAACTTTTTTAACAGTAAAAACTCAAAAACATAGTTTTAAACTTTTTGCTATTTTTTGATAAAAAAATTTACGAATTTTTTTAATTTTCAGGTATACGCTTTTTAACTTTAAAAATTTTAAGAATTATTTTTAGAGAGTCGGTACATAGATTAGCATAGTAATTTTTTGATTAGTGTAGTTTTGTAGGCATAGTTTAGTTAGGGGGATGCGTCTAAATTTTTATAAATGTATGGATCTGAACCTGAAATTTATTTAAGATATTTTTAATTAATTGGAAAGTTATTTTGTGTTTAGTTTTGGGCTTAATGAATGACACATGTACTGTTTTTTAAAACTATGTCAAAATTACTGAAATAATTAGCATTGTTTTATTATTGTACTTAACTTCTCAGTCGTTTATATTTTTGAATAAATTTAAAAATAAATTACCGTATTTCTTCTAATAGTAGCCCAGCGTCTAATAGTAGCCTACCTCAAAAAGCTGGTTCACACTTATGACAAAACGTCCTTTGGACAAAGTCCAAAGGACAATTTTAGAAAAGCCAAAACGTCCTTTGGACTTTTTCCTTTGGACGAAGGATGAATGCTACTTCAAATTTGTACTTTGGACAGACAAAGTCCAAAGGACAAAAAGTAAGAACACATTGTCCTTTGGACTTTTTCCTTTGAACAAAATCCAAAGGACGTTCTGACGCTGTGTTTGTTCTTTGGACCAAATCCAAAGGACTTTTGTCCTTTGGGCTTTGTTCAAAAGACGTTTTGTCAAAGTATGAATCAGCCTTAAAAGTAGCCTACCCTTTTGCACCCATTGAAAAAAAAGTAGCCTAGCCTCTAATAAAAGCCTACGCTACTGAGACCAAAAATATATAATATAATATATTTTTGCTAAAGACTGCACGCATTTTTCAGGGCGGTATGTTAAGAGGTTTAGAGGAAAGAGATTTCAATGAAGCTACGAAATTATCAAATGCCAGTAATGTTGTTGGGATGAGAACATAGTGTGGGGTGAGAACATAGTGAAAATAGTTTTTCCGCTATAACGCTCAAAAAAATCTAAATGTGAATGAGTGCCAATCAAGATAATGTTATAAGTTGAAAACATTTTAATACTAATGTTATATTAACTTCATTAGCTTTATAATTTACCGCAAAAGATTTTTCCGGTTTTTTTTCAGGTATATTCAAAAAGAATAAAACTTGTTCAAGTTTATCTTGTAACCGGCAGTTGTAAAGTTTAATGCCTAAATTTTAGGCCAATCAATTTAGATCAAGCTGATTTATTTATAATAAAAAACAGTTCAGCGAAGCTAACAGTTACTTTATTATTTTTTATAGTCTTAGTGGACCAGCTATGAGTGCCTAAACCCATTTGACCACCCAAAACGCTATATTAACACTGTTACTAGTATAATTTTTTGGTTTAAGCCCCATTACCCGAGGTAGGTTTTTAGAAAACAGGGGCGAGTTCAATCTTAAAAAATAATAAATAAATACATAATTAAAATTAACAATAAAATTATTAAAGTAATAGTTTTTTCGTTATAGTGATCGTACTTCTCGCTCTTTTCTGTTTTCCTTAGTAGAGTTATGTAGGGGGAAGGAGGGTGCCCTATACCTATCTCACTCACACCGATTCCCTAAAGGCTGGTTCATACTTATGACAAAACGTCCTTTGGACAAAGTCCAAAGGACAATTTTAGAAAAGCCAAAACGTCCTTTGAACAAGCCAAAACGTCCTTTGGACTTTTTCCTTTGGACAAAAAATTTGTCTTTTGGACAAAGTCCAAAGAACGAAATCCAAAGGGAAAAGTCCAAAGAACAAAAAAGTATGAACACGTTGTCTTTTGGATTTAAGTCCAAAGGACGTTGTTACGCTGTATTTGTCCTTTGGACAAATTCCAAAGGATTTTTGTCCTTTGGACTTTGTCCAAAGGACTTTTGTCATAAGTATGAACCAGCCTTAAGCCTGATTTTCGTAGAATTATACACCTTACCGTCGGAGGGCTTATCTATTGATTTTTGCCAAACTGTGTTGAAAATATAAGCTTTGACCTTTGGTTGTGGGCTAGGCCGCAATGACCACACGGTAAGGACCTAACCCCCCGCAGCGTGTCAAGCCGCTGTACGCACAACACACAACGTGGAAATACCTCATACCAGGGTGGCAATGGCGGTTTCGGTAAATCAAATCAACAACGACCCCCGAAGTGGCGCAATCCCCATTGCAGATTGTCGAGAGGGAGTTACTTATTTAACAATTTATATCATTTAATCATGCATTATCATAATCAATTATATCTACAGACAAAGTTTCATGTCAGTCCTATTTAATTTTGCTTATTTATTACTATTTTAAAAGTACGTAATATTTTTTCTGCGGGTTATAAAATTGCTCGATTATAAAAAATTTTTTATTAATAAAATAAACAATATCAACAGTATATTTGACCAAAGATTTGAAATGTCGACATGCAGTTGAAGTGAATTTAGCATTACCAATTGAATCTATTCTTCAAATTTTAGGTTACTATGGTTATATAAAAAATATATAACATATTTTTGGTTATATTTAGCCCAATAAATATTTTTCGGTTGTATCTAAAATGACGCCACAATAAAAATTTTACAATGAGCTGATTAAAAATTATGAATTTTTATTTTCCAAATTTAGAACAAGGTGACTTTATTTAGTTAAATTATTAGGTTTTATTTTAAAAATCCACAAAGATCTAATACTTCCGCTACACAACCAAAATGACAATATTGTCATTTAAATTTAATTTTAATTTGATTACAGATTTATCAATTGTATTCACTGTTCAAATTTCAAGTCAACTGGGTTAAATTTGGCCAAGTTATTTAATTTAAAAATACAGTAGATAGAAACTGACTAACTTATATCTTATCATAGTACCTGGCGGACCGCGGCCGCCGGATTATGAGTTCATTTTTTAGAAAATATTTTATCCGGTTACTGCTAAAAAATATAAAACGCAACATACAGATACATTATTAGCAGATTAATAGCAGGAGATTATTTCAAGAGCTCAATTAGCGGAGATCCATGTTCAGGAAATGAGACATTGAGCTAAAAATAAAGTAAAAAACAATTCTATACCCGGATATTCATTCAATTTTATTTAATATTACTATTGCATAAAAATAACCTGTTTCTTATTCAAGATTAAAAGTTGCTAATTTTTTGTTAAATACTTTGCAAGAAACGAACAAATGTTTTTAATATTACAAAAACTATTCACTTGACTTGATTTTATGTTTTGAGGTTTAAAAAAGGAATTAATCCATTAACATTTCTTATGTTTAGCTAAATAAATTAGGAGGAATTTTTTGCTTGGGTTTAAAATCATATATTCATTCATAAGTGTGCCTTGTGAATTACACGTGTATACCATAAAAATTTGTATGTACTTTAATTGAACTGGCTTGATAAAAACCATAATCACTTATTAGTGTACCTTGTGAATTACACGTGTGCCCCAAAAACTTGTATGTACCTTAATTGAATTGGCTTAATAATATATTTCGGTTCTTTTCTTGAAAAATAAAAGGTCGAAAAATGATTTCCGGAAGTCCGGAAAATAACTCGCCGATAGATCGACGGAAACCTATATATAAACCACTAAAAAATTTATAAATTTTAGAGGTTGAATTTTGATTAGCTATAAATGATGTGAAATAGTTTTGGTTTGATTGGTTATTATATCCCATTTTGTATTTCCTTAACTAGTAAACCGAACACGACTGGTTCGTTTTTAGTTGTTTGCTATTTTAAAATGCTGAATAACAAATTGGATATTGATAGAAACAATTTTGTAGATTAATTAAAAACGGCAAAATTCATTTAAATAAGGTACTTCAGATTAAAAATCCAGAAATAAACACCCGAAATCGCTTTTTTGGAGTAAGAGGTTGTAAAATTAAAAATTTTTTGAATCCAAAAAAAATAAACCCTCATTATAGTGAATAAAATATTTAAGTACATAATTCCCCTTAACGTTTTGATTATGTTGCACAATCATCATCAATTATAAAATTGTGCTCGGCTAAAATATGCATAAACAAACTAACAAACGCAGATCCCGAACCCGTGGTAAAGGCGGAAAAATGAATTCGTCGCTATAGCCTAAAAAAGCACCCATACCCTAGCCCGAAAAAAGCACAAACCCAAATAGAGCACATGACGAATATCGTGAGCGAGCGAGTGGTGACATTTATTTTTAACGTTATCAAAAAAATTTTCTTGTCTTTCGCCCTGCGTTCGGGTACTTTTTTTCATGATGGATTTAAAACGTAACAAGTATTTTATGTTTACTTTCATAATTTAATTGTTTGTTTTTTAGCATGCTTGTGTGTTATATCGGTACGAAAATGAGCCGCACTGGAAAAAATTCTGCTGTGCATATCTAGCGAAAAAAATGGTAGGTTTTTAGAATGCTTAAATCATTGTTTAGATTAGAATTTTGACTATAGACCGATCTATTTATATTGTAAATCCATAGTTTTATTCGAAAGGGCGGACAAGCCAAAATTATTTTTCGTTAAATTCAAAGCCTGTTGTATTCTTTATATAAAAACCTATAAATTGAGATTTAGTTATTGACACCGAAATCAGGAAATCAGTTACCGAAATTATAGTGGAGAGACGAGAAATTCATGTGGCGCAAAATTCTAATATCAGAAAATCTTTATTTTCACCGCAATAAAAATTTTAAATTGTATAAGAAATAAATTTTTTCAAAACATTTTGAAACGAGCTTTAAAAATTATATTCGTTTTGGCTGAGAAGACATTGAGAACTCTTCGAAATAAATATAACAAAATATTGTGGAAATCCCAAAAATATACTTACAATTATTTTAATAGTTTTTTTGCGTTTTCCTTTTGTTACAGAATCTGAAAAAAACGA
Organism: Microlaimidae sp. YZB2_3; assembly: GCA_030248175.1. NCBI lineage: Eukaryota > Metazoa > Nematoda > Chromadorea > Desmodorida > Microlaimidae > Microlaimidae sp. YZB2_3. Next base: position 12,321 of record JASAMX010016847.1, read on the forward strand.
TTGAATCTGAAAATTGTTTTTACCAAAACAATCGCAATTTTTGTCAAAAAAGTATTTTTAAAGTTAATTAATTAACATTAATATAAAATCAATCACTAATTTAGGTATTGGAAAAACTTTAATAATAGTGAATTATATGCAATTTCGTATACTCTTTGTATTTTTCGATAATATTCTTTAACCCGGTAAGGACGGCTCTTGCACCTACCTCCGGAAGACTGGAGGCAGATAGGAGTCAGGTAAAACTGCCTCGGAGGCAGCATGGAGGCAGGCGACCCTGCCCCCTATGTTGAAGCAGATAGAGGTGAGGAGGCAGGTAGGAGGCAGCTAAAACTGCCTCGGAGGCAGGTAGGAAACAAGGTGGAGGCAGGTAGGAGGCAGCAAAATTTTCGATGGAGGCAGGTAGGAGGCAGGTAAAAACCATTTTTCCCAATTCAGGCACCCCGTCCTTACCAGGTTAGGTGAATATATATCAGGATGGCATACTTCCAATTTATAATTTTTACAAAAATTACATTAGTTCACTAAGCCAAAACTTTAAATATCATTGAAATGAAATTAAAATTCACAGACAGCTCATAATATTGTCGAACATCATACAGAGCCGAGGAGAACGTGTAGCATAATACGAGCTAAAAATAAAACGTATGGTTTGTAAAAATGATCGATCAAAGCTATCAATAGAGTATTATAGAAGTTGTTTAAATTTCAATTAAAAAATTTTTCTTAGAATTAAAATATGAACTAAACCATTTTGTTTATTGTGTAACCTATAAAACGTTTTTTAGACAAAAGTATAAAAGAAAATGGTAGTGGAAGAACAAGACATATTAAACTATGTTTTTTATGGTCTGTTCTTTGTGGGAATTCCAATTAATCTGATAGTGTTACTACTGATGCTACAAATCAATCGAAAATTTAATCAATTTTCAAATTTCTTGGTTGTCGCTTTTACTGTGACAGACCTCACATACTGTCTTGTAAGTTAATTTTAGTTTTTTTTGTAAATTTGTAAATTTTATGTTATATTAGAACTACAGTTAAGTTGTTCTGTTGTCGGTTGAATAAAAATGTGGGTCGTGTTATTAAAAACATAATATTATGTATATAGGTTTGGGTGTTATTAACAATCAAAACAAAACCATCTTCCACCATAATGATAGTTATCATAACATACAATATATTATTATAATAATAATAATTCAAATTTAATGGTTGTTAAAAATTACTAAATATTATTCATTTTTTCCAAATTGTAACGGTACATGTACATCCCACAAAAGAGTACTGGAAGTTGGAACAAAACAGTACGGCACAAAAGGATGCTGTGAAATTGTAACTCTGACAAAAATTATTCTGTCAGTTTTTTCGGTTTCCACCTATTTTCGTTACTCATTTTCTTATCAACAAAATTTTCAATGTATGTATAAATTTATATATATAGTTGCCTATCCCATATATATATATATATATATATATCTATATATCTATATATATATATATTCTTGTTTTGACTGCAAGAATTAATTTCTTTAATTAATAATCGATACGATTTTATTTTTGAATTTTTTGCAAAATTAATTAAAACAACTTGTTAATCATGTTCCACTAACCAGAATCACCATGCGCCGGACGAAAAATCGGTCATTTAAGCCCGGTATACACTGAGGTGGCAATGCCACCGGTGGGAATGCCACCCGAGGTAATGCCACCGGTGGCATTGCCACCGGTAGTTTCACATTGGGGGTGCCATTGCCACCGCTGGAGAGCATTTCGTTCGTCTAAGAAAATGTCGATAGTTAGAATTTTTTTACTTTTTACTCTTTTTCACCACTTCCCAGCTGTTTGCCTGGTTAAATCTGTCCATGTATGCTTTTTCTCGCTTTGTAAGAAAGTTCTGGACGGTTCCGAACTTGATCAGAAGTTCATTCGAATCAGTAGTCATATTTTTTACCATTTCTAAAAAGTATTCTAGCAAAAGACGAAACAAATTTTCGAAAAAAAGCCTTATATTAAATGGAATAGTATAAAGCTACATAAGTCTAAAACCTAAATGCCAGGAAAGACGGAAACAAGTCTCTTTAAAACCTGTAAATTAATGACAGATTTTGTGAAATTTTCAGAAAAACAAAACCGAATAAAAACAATACGTGTAAAAGTTTTACTTTGCGTTTTTTAACCATTAATAAAACTTAATTCACATGAATTTCTCTCAATGTGGATTTACTTTTTACATGAGTTAACCAGCTGTAAATACCACAGAATTAGTTAAGTCAAACGTCATCAAAACGATACAAAAAAGTATAACGCAAGCGTCACAGTAACCATGAAAAATTTCTGTCAAAATAAGTTATCGCATTGCGCATTAAATTTTGTAATTTATCATTATTTTTGTATAAAGCAAAACATACCGCCATATTAACGGCTTTTTAAAATCAAATATCAAGTTTTAAATCCGACAAACATTGAAAAATTCAGATTTAATATAAGGCGACTTTTAATTTAACAAATACATTGACAGCTAATTTGTTTTATGTAATAAATAGAAACATTAAAGAAAAAGTCGCCTTATATTAAATCTGAATTTTTCAATGTTTTTCAGGACTTAAAACTTGATATTTGATTTTTTAAAAAGCCGTTAATATGGCGGTATGTTTTGCTTTATACGAAAATAATGATAAACTACAAAATTTAATGCGCAATGCGATAACTTATTTTGACAGAAATTTTTCAGTGGGGGTTACTGTGACGTTTGCGTTATACTTTTTTTGTATCTGTTTTGACGACGTGTGACTTAACTAATACTGTGGTATTTTACAGCTGGTTAACTCATGTAAAAGTTAATCCACATTGAGAGAAATTTTATGTGAATTAAGTTTTATTAATGGTTAAAAAACGCAAACTAAAACTTTTACACGTATTGTTTTTATTCGGTTTTGTTTTTTCTGAATAATTTTCACTAAATCTGTTCATTAATTTACAGGTTTTAAAGAGACTTGTTTCATGCTCTTTCCTGGCATTTAGTTTTTAGACTTATGTAGCTTTATACTATTTCATTTAATATAAGGCTTTTTTTCGAAACTTTGTTTCGTCTTTTGCTAGAATTTCCGCCTTTTAATGCATTGAATTCAATGTCATTTATTAAAGATATAAAACATTAAAAAATTTACTCATTTTAAAAGAAACGTCATGGTCTCCTCATGATATGAATATAATTATTTTCATATCCAAAACTTCAATGTAATTTTAAGCAGTATACTATACAAAAATTAAGTTTGGGTAACTCCGTAAAATTGTATGGAACCTGAAAGAACCATATAAAATAGTGTGTTTTTCTTCTGTTTAAATTTTTTTAGTTAGACCTGATTTAACCACTTTTTTGGAAATTAGCTTTATTCGGACTTTTGTTTTGTGCTTGATTTTTCTGGATTGATGGTTTATTTTTAAACAAAAAAACCACACCATTGTAAATGATTTTTCCAGGTTCCATACAATTTTACGAGGTTACCCAGACCAGTCTTTTCTCGCATTAAATTTTTGGAGTGATTGTAGCTTCTTAGTATTCCATATAAAAAAGAGTTTTTTCTGTTTCGATTTTGATAAATTTCCGTCTATTGAAACATTGTATCCCGCAGCGCTCACACGTCACCCAAGATTTATTTCATTTTATTTTTTTAAATATTTTTATTGTTGCCATATGGCTGCTAAGTAGTGGTAAGGATATTTTTTCGCTCTTCCCGTTGAAAATTAGTAATTTTTCTTAAAAAGGTAAGGAATTATAATTTAAACCAAAAAAATAACCACAAGAGAATGTGTATTACTGAATGAAGTTACTTAATATGTAATTCAGTAAGGAAAAAAAGTGTCACACAAGTACCCCAGTACCTAATGCGTAACTTAGAAAAAAACTGGTCGTTTTTTACATGAACAGAGGTTTAACTACGGGCAATAGAGCATATACGAGAATAAAATTCAGGTGAGGGGGCAATTTAGCATCTAAGTGCAAAAAATCAGCTTCAAATATTTACCACAGGAAAAAATTTTTGGGGGACCCAAAAAAAAAATAACAAAAAAAAGTTAAGCAAATTAAGCTTATTAATATGAAATTCAGGTATGTTTAGCAAAAGTTTTTAGGTTTTTAATATCAGAAAAATATGGGTAATATTTTAGTTATGTAAAATGTTTAGATTTTTAATTGGCTAAAAAACTATTAAAGGTTTTGTGATTTTCGATGACGCCATCAACAACGGTTAACAACGCAGTGACTTAAAGGAGCACTGTCACAAATCAAATTCCTATAACGCCCGAACCGGACTGCTCCTTTAATACAAAACCTACCTAACTCAACTTTGGTATTTAGAGTGCTCCACTACAAGGCTACAACATTTTTAAATTTCAGCTGAATCGGTTCAGTATTAAAGGAGCAGTCCGGTTCGGGCGTTATAGGAATTTGGTTTGTGACAGTGCTCCTTTATAAGGGAAAGAGCGCTCCGCGCTCTTCCCTGATTGCGGTCGAAGAAACAAACTTAAAAGTTTTCTTTTTAATTAAATATAGGTAAATGCTTTTGGTATTATGTAGATTGTTTAATAACTCCGTTTTTGGATTCTTTAATACTATTTTAACTCACGGCCGCACATTAAATTATATTAGAAACTGCGCAGTAGAAAAGTTTGCAAATTTTTTATTAATGCAGAAAAATACAATTTTCACGTTCAAGCAATTTTCCATATTATTTATGTACGTGTGTTTAAAATTGAAAAAAACAACAACTTAAAATTTATTTTTTATAAAAAATCATTTGTTTTTTAAATAAATATTAGGTTTTGCAATAAAACACGCAATTTTTTATTTTTATGCAATGTTCGCGTTTTCACGCGTTTTTCTGTTATAACCGTAATATGGGTCTTGTTTATAGAATTAAAAGTTCCCATTCGTTTTTTTAAAGAGCTGCCACCGGTGACGGAATTGTGGATCGAACACAACAGCGGTGGCAATGCCACCTCAGTGTTAACACGTCCTACATATGTTTAACGTTGAACACAACAGCGGTGGCATTACCACGAGTGTGAACCAGGCTTTAAACAAAAAAGTTCTGAAGCTCCACACTTTGAATAAATTACCTACAATTTATTTTATCATCTTTTTTAAAATTCAATTTAAATAAGTTCCATGCTATTTTAGCCTCTTATTTTACAATTATGTTTTATGTCTTTAGCATTATTCTAAAACGTTTACGAATAAATACCTCGTAGCTCGTAAATGAATATGGAAAGATGAGAGGACCAATTAAAATTTCGCGGTTTTGACATTTAAAAAAACAAAGTGGACCGCAGTTTTTTTTTAAAATCCAATCTTTTCCTGAAATATAAAATCAGTCAAATTTAGTGCTTAAAAGTTTGTTGTTTTTTTTTTGTTAAAAATAGAGAGATTTCATAAATAATTGTTAAAATATTAAACTTCTTTATTAAACCGTTTTGCTGAAGATTTTAAATTGTTTTGTTGTTATAACTTCTGATCACCGCAGTCGGGTAGGTTTGCTTTACCTAGTCAGCTACATAAAAATGTTTTTTCAGGTATACACTATTGTTGGGTGTATTTATTTGGATGTGCAGAATGGTGATCTAAATGATTTTGTATTTAAACGCCAAATAATTACAAGCTGTAACAGTAATATATCGAAATTAGATTGTAAATTAAAAGCGTAAGTTGCTTTATTAAATCTAAACGTTGGTCTAAATCTAAACTAAAATATTTTTTAAACTAGGTTAACCCGTTCCCGTAATTGCCTTTTCCTCGGTTACAACCGTGAAACGTTCGTGCGGTCATACTTCCGTCATACCTAATTTTTTGCGCGAGTAGTGCCCAGTGAGCGAGTAAATTGAAATGGTTAAAGCGGTACGGTGGCAATATGCAGATTTTTGTCACGGATACAGTGTATTGCGTAGGATATTTTATGTTGCAAAAATTTGCATATTGCTACTGTACAGCTTTAACCGAATCTGGTACTTTTTAGTCCCGCTTCGTTTGAGTCCCGGAAAAAAAATCACTGCGAGCTTCGTTTCAGTCCCGCTTCGTTTTAGTCCCGCTTCGTTTTAGTCGTTTATGAACGCATTTTCCGCCAGGACTAAAACGAAGCGGGACTCAAACGAAGCGGGACTAAAACGAAGCGGGACTAAAACGAAGTGGGACTAAAACGAAGCAGGACTGAAACGAAGCTCGCAGTGATTTTTTTCCGGGACTAAAACAAAGCGGAACTAAAACGAAGCGGACCCGCTTTAACCATTTCAATTCGCTCGCTCACTGGTCACTATTTGCGCACAAAAAAATAATGTATGACGGAAGTAAAACCTAGATCATCTGAAAAGCTTACCGCGGTAAGGTTTACGTACGACATTTGTCATACGAAAATACCTCCACCGTGAGACGAAGGTTTCACGGTTGTTTCCTTCACGAGAACGGGTTAATTTACGTGTTCTTCTGATTTACTTCACGCAGCCCTTGCATATAGTGCGACTACAATGTAACGGATAGGATACAAAGAAAATTGTCCCCAAAAAAATTACATTTGGTAACAAAAAGCTTCACTAAATTTAAGAGCTTTCCGCCAAGGAAGAATAATAAATAAAAACATATTGTAAGCACATAATATTGCAAATATATAAACATCAAAGAAAAATATAAGAAAAGTTTTAGTGAGAATGTAACCAATTATTGAGTTGGGTTACGTTTTTTTGCGCATAATGTTTCTCGAGCGAGGAAGTTGACCACCCTTTTAATTTCATCCTGATTAATTTTTTATTGAGTACATGTATTACTATTTAGCACGGTCTCATTTAATTGCGTAAATTTGCTCACCAAAACGAGTTAAAAATGAACAAATAACTTTGATTAAACGCCGTGCTCGGTTATTTCAGTATTTCTGCATTTTGTTAGGTAGCTAAAGAAAACAATAATAGGTAAAACCTGCAAAATTCAAAAATTTGTCAAGGATAACTAAAAAAAATTGTATGCCATAAAAAATGAAAAACGGGAATTTTACTGTAGTCCTTTATATGTTGTTGAGAATTTTCAACCCGTATTACTTTTTTCGGTGTGATGACTTTTAAAACAAACCACCCTTTGTTTTTCATCCTCTAAATCTGGTTAAAAACCAACCCATATTATTTTTACCAATTAAGCTGTTATGACTTAAAATCCACCATACCCTACTTTGCGCTGGTTTCTAAAATTCGGTAGCAATTGATTCACAAAAACGTACGTAATTTGTCTTTGATGTTGTGATCAAATACCAAAATCTCAATTGCATTCCATGAAAGTTGTCTAATACAAGTTTTGATGTAAAAACATTGATTTCTTCTGCAAAAACTCCCGTTATGATGATGTGTAAATAACACAACGTCTTATAAATGCCATATGTAAATTAAAGCCAATGGGTGATAGTGCAACGGCCACTTTAGTCGATAAACTATCGGAGAGGGATTACGTTACAGGCTCAAGTCCTGTATCGCCAATTTTCAAGCCAAAAAATTAAAAATAATTTATTATTTTACAATGTTTCTGTCAAAAACTCGATTTATTTGGCTTTATATTTTTGGACTTATTTTTCACTGTTGTAAAAAATTGAGTGTAATGGTGTATTTTTCGAATTTTTTACCGAAATATTTTGCTTAATTTTTAGAGGGTCAAAAAATTTTAAATATTTAAAGTTAAAAACACGGGAAAGTTTTTAAAAATTGGTTTCACCGGTGAAAAATGACCAATCATGAACCTGATCAGAGTACTTGCACCTTTAGGAACCCAAAGCAAAGCATTATAGGTTTTTATCAGATCATTTTACAATCATTTTACTTTATTTCACTTTAGAGATAGTGAAATAACTGTATTATTAGGAAGTCGAAAACTTTTTACTCTTGTACTCTAAACAAAAAGTTACTTTTTTTACATTTTTTTATTGCCCATAGATAATGATATAATATGATCTTTTTTGTTTTTTTGTGTTGCAAATCTTATAGTAGAATTTGAAGCTGGTGATTGTTGTCAATTTCTGAGAGTTATGAATACGTTTAAAATTGGGAATGATTAAGTGTTCTTTGCAGTGCAGCTTTTTAATTTTTTTATTTTAAGTGCATACAATTTCAGTACACTTTATACCTGCTTATATGTGTTTCTGTCGTTAGACAAAATAAATAACAATAAAAATCTTTATTATTTAGGGACTTAGCGATTCTAACTTCCACCGACACCCAAGTACTATATATGCAGAAGCTTAAGGAGCATACAGTCGTTATCGGATTTCTCCTGATTCTTCTGTCCAATTTGTTTCTTTTTCAATTGAACTCGCTCAGAATTTTCCAGTTCTGCTGCATAATACGCTACCACGTTGGTTACGCGGGATTATGGGTCAAAGTGTTCACTTGCCTATTTAACTCTGCAGTTATTTTTACGGTAACCCAGCAGTGTTTCCTTTCACCGTTTAAGAATTAGTAATAGTTGGCATTTACATTTGGTTTGTTGATTTTTCTGAAAAGTTTGACTCATACGCGTATATGTGCTTCTTCCGTTCTGGTTCTAGAGTTGGTGAAACTCAAAGTACAGACGTTAATAAAAGGCAATTATTTTTCTTAATTTTTCAAGAATCTTTGAAAAATTTTAAAGCTTTATAAAAACAATAAAAATAGCCCTAAAATGTAGATAAAATAATTTAAAACATATTTCAAGCTTAAATCGTTTTATTGCGAAGATCAGAAACTCCCTTTATTTCAAGTCCCGGAGCTCTGTGGAGGGTATTAAAATAAAGGGAGTTCTAATCTTCGCAATAAAACTAAGCTTGAAATATGTTAAATTATTTTTATCTTCTTGGGCTATTTTATTGTTTTTATAAAGCTTTAAAAATTCAAAAAGATTCTTGAAAATTAAATAATTGCTTATTAACGCCCTGTTATTTTTGAGTTTCATCAATTCTAGAACCAGGCACATATACGCGTATAGTCAAACTTTTTCAGAAAAATAAACAAACCAAATGTAAATGCCAACCTTTAAACAGTGAAAGGGAAAATTATGCGCTACCGTAAAGTCCAGTGGGCAAGTGAACACTTTGACCCATAACCCCGCGTAACGTGGTAGCGTCTATGCAGCAGAACATCTAACAGATTGAAAAAGGACAATTAAAAAACAGAAGAGACAGAGAAATGCAATAACCTATGCTAAGCTTCTGCATATAGTACTAGGGTGTCGTGAAAACTCAAAATCGCTAGTCCTAAATAATAAAGATTTTTATTGTTATTTATTTTGTCTAACGACAGAAGTATAAGCCGCGGGTATAAAGTGTACTGAAATTGTATGCAAAATAAAAAATTAAAAAGCTGCACTCAAAGAACACTTAATAATTTCCAATTTCATGCAGAAATTGACAACAATCACAGCTTCAAATTCTACTATAAGATTTGCAAGCACAAAAAAACAAAAAAGATCATATTATATCATTATCTATGGGCAATAAAAGCTAAAAAAGTAACTTTTTGTTTCAGAGTACAAGAGTACAAAGTTTAGAGTTTCCCTAATAATACAGTTATTTCATCTCTAAAGTGAAATAAAGTAAAATGATTGTAAAATGATCTAGACAAAAACCTATAATGTTTTGCTTTGGTTCCTGACTACAAGTACTCTGATAGGGTTCATGGATTGGTCATTTTTCACCAGTGAAACCAAATTTAAAAACTACCATATTTTTAACTTTAAATATTTAAAATTTTTTTAGACCCTCTAAAAATTAAGCAAAATATTTCGGTAAAAAATTCAAAAAATTCATTACACTCAATTTTTTTACAAAAACAGTGAAAAAATAAGTCCGAAAATATAAAGCCAAATAAATCGAGATTTTGAGCAGAAACATTGTAAAATAATAAATTATTTAATTTTTTGGCTGGAAAACAGGACTTGAGCCTGTAACAATCCCTCTCGTGTAGTTCATCAACTAGAGTGGCGGTACAGTTTACAGATAACATTATAAGCATCATATGTTATTTACCTATCATAACGAAAAAATTTTGCAGAAGAAAATAGAATGTTTTTACATCAAAACTTTTATAAGACAACTTTCATGGAATGCAATTAATTTTTGGTATTTGGTCGCGACATCAAAAAACAAATTACATTACGTTTTTTTGAGGATCAATTGCTACCGAATTTAGAACACAAAGTAGGGTGGATTTTAAAAGTCCATAACAGCTCAATTGGTCAATTTGGTTTTTAACCAGATTTAAAGGAGATGGAAAACGACGGGTGTTTTGTTAAAAGTCACACATCAAAAAAATAATACGGGTTTAAAATTTCAGACAACATATAAAGGACTGCCGTAAAATTCCCCTTTTTTTCTTTTTTATGAAAGTTTCAGTTTTATTATTCAACAAATTTTTCAATTTTGCAGGTTTTCCTTATTATTGTTTTACGTTTTGGCCTAACAAAATGTGGGAGACATTGGAAATCGATTTCTTCATTTTAACTCGTTTTCGTGGGCAATTTTACACAATTAATGATTTCGTGCTAAATGGTAATACATGTACTCAATAAAAATTTAATTGGGTGGAAGAAAAAGGTAGTTCAACTTCCTCGCTCATGAGAAAAACATATCGCAAAAAAAAAACATAACCCAACTCTGGTTACATTCTCGCTAAAATTTTTTTTATATTTTTCTTTGCAAATATTTGCAATATTATGTGCTTACAAATATTTTTTATTATTCTTTCTTGGCGGAGAGTACTTAAACTTAGGTTAGGGTTTTTTGTTACCAAATGTAATTTTTTTTGGGGGACAATTTTGTTATATCCTATCCGTTACATTGTAGTCATATGGAGGGGCTGCTGGGAGTAAATCGGAAGAGAAGAACACGTAATAACCCCGTTCTCGTGAGAACAACCGTGAAACTGCGTACGACAAAGGTAGAACATCTCACGGTGGGGGTATTTTCGTATGAGAACAAATGTCGTACGTAAACCTTAACGCGGTAATGCAAATCTAGGTTTTACTTCCGTCATACATTATTTTTTTGTCGCAATGGGAGGTGGGCCCCGGTGTGACGAGGCGACGTGAAATCGTTTAAAGCGGGTCCACTTCCCGTTTTAGCTTCCGCTTGTCCGGAGTCGCTGCAAGCTTCGTTTCAGTCCTGCTTCCGTTTAAGTCCCACTTCGTTTTAGGTCTCGTTTTGCAGTCCCGCTTCCGTTAAGAATCCCGCTTCGTTTTAGTCCTGGCGGAAAGTGGTCATAAACGACTAAAACGAAGCGGGAAGCGGAAGCGGGACTGAAAACGAAGCTCGCGGTGATTTTTTTCCAGAAAAACGAACGGAATTCCAGATTGCCGGTTAAAGCTGTACAGTAGCAATATGCAAATTTTTTGCAACATAAAATATATTACGCCAATCACTGTATCCGTGACGAAAATGCATATCCACCGTACAGTTTGACCGTTCGAATTACTCGCTCACTGGCCGCTTTACTCGCGCAAAAAATTAGGTATGACGGAAGGCGGAACTTTCGCGCTAACCCACAATTTGCGGGAACGGTAACCTAGTTCAAAAAATATTTCAGTTTAGATTTAGATTTAGACTAACATTTTTCAGATTTAATAAAGCAACTTACGCTTTGAATTACAATCTAATTTCGATATATTACTGTTACAGCTTGTAATTATTTGGCGTTAAAGTGCAAAATCATTTCAATCACCATTCTGCACATCCAAATAAATACATCCAACAATATGAAAAACATTTTTATGTAGCTGACTAGGTAAACGTAAGTAATCAGAAGTTATAACAACAAAACAATTTAAAATCTTGCAGCAAAACATTTAATTTTAAAGAAATTTAATATTTTAACAATTATTTATGAAAATCTCTCTATTTTTAAACAAAAAACAAACTTTAGCGCTAAATTAGACTGATTTTATATTTCAGAAAAAGATTGCAAATTTTAAAAAAAAAATTACGGTCACTTTTGTTTTTTTTTTAAATGTCACAACCGCGAAATTTTAATTGGTCCTCTCATCTTTTAGGTTATTCATTTCAGAGTTACGAAGGTACTTATCCGTAAACGTTTTTGAATAATGCTAAAGATAAAACATAATTGATGAGAGGCCTGAAATGACATGGAACTTATTTTGATTGAATTTTAAAAAAAGATGATAAAATGAGATATTAGGTAATTTATTCAAAGTGTGGAGCTTTGAAACTTTTTAGTTTAAAGCCTGCGATTCACAGCTCGGTCGTCACCGCCTGTTTGTGTTCAAACATTAAACATAGACGTGTTAACACTGAGATCGTCCACCGCTGTTGTGTTGGATCCGTCCGTCCCACAGGTGGCAGCTCTGGAGAAACGGCATGCGGGAACGCGCGCATATTAAAAAAGTAATGAAAAATATTACGGTTTTTACATCAAATGTTAATTCTATAAACGAGACCGGAGAAATATTACGGTTATAACAGAAAAACGCGTGAAAACGTGGTACATCAGAAAATAAAAAATTGCGTGTTTTATACCGAAACCTAATATTATTTAAAAAACAAATGATTTTTTATAAAAAATAAATTTTAAGTTGTTTTTTTTTTTCAATTTTTAAACACACACATACATAAATAGTGGAAAATATTTGAACGTAAAAATATATTTATTCTGCATTAATAAAAAATATTTCCGAGACTTTCTACTGCGCTTTCCTAATATAATTTAATGTGCCGCATTAATTTAAAATAGTATTAAACAATCTAAAAAACACGTTATTAAACATTACATAATACGAAAGCATTTTTTACCTATATTTAATTAAAAAGAAAACTTTAAGTTTGTTTCTTCAGCCCGCAATCAGGAAGAGCGCGACGCTCTTTCCCTTATAAAGGAGCACTGTCCCGCCAAACCCTATAACGCCCGAACCGGACTGCTCCTTTAATACTGAACCGATTCAGCTGAAATTTAAAAATGTTGTAGCCTTCTAGTTGTCAACATCTCAATCCAATTCATTTAGGTAGGTTTTGTATTCATCCATTTCAGACTTATAGGAATTTGATTATGACATCCCTTTAAGTCGTGCGTTAACCATTGTTTGATGGCATCATCAAAAATCACAAAACCTTTAATAGTTTTTAAGCCAATTAAAAATCTAAACATTTTACATAACAGAAATATTACCCATATTTTTCTGATATTGAAAACCTAAAAATTTTTGCTAAACATACCTAAAAATTCATTTTAATAAGCTTAATTTGCTTAACTTTTTTTTGTTATTTTTTTTTGAGATTGCCAAAAATTTTTCCTGTGTAAAATATTTGGAGCTGAAAATTTTTTGCACTTTTTTCCTAAATTGCCCCCTCGCCTAGATTTTTATTCTCGTATATGCCCTATTTCCGTAGTTAAACACTAGTTCTCATGTAAAACGACCAGTTTTTTTTTTTCTAAGTTTCTAAGGTACTCGGGTTCTTTTGTGTGGCACTTTTTTCTCCTTACTGAATTACATATTAAGTAGTTTCATTCGGTGTAATACACCGTTCTCTTGTGGTTATTTTTTTGGTTTTAATTTTAATTACCCTTACCTTTTTTTTAATTTACTAATTTTCAACGGGAAAAAGGAATTTTTTTTTTTACCACTACTTAGCAGTATGGCAACAATAAAAATATTTAAAAAAATAAATAGAAAATAAATCTTGGGTAACATATGAGCGCTGCGGGATACAATGTTTCAAAATAGACGAAATTTATAAAAATAAAAAACTCTTTTTTATATGGAATACTGAGAAGCTACAATCACTCCAAAAATTAATGAATTCGTAACCTACGTAAAAATATATTATGGAATTCCTGAAAAATCATTTACAATGGTGTGGTTTTTTTGTTTAAAAATAAACCATCAATCCAGAAAAATCGAGCACAAAACAAAAGTCCCTAATTTCCCAAAGTCGTTTAAATCAGGTCTAACTAAAAAAATTTAAGAAAAACAGAAAAAGAAAAACACACTATTTTATCCGTTCTTCAGGTTTAGGTGCATTTTTACGGAGTTACCCAAACTTAAGTTTTGTATAGTATACTGCTTTAAAAATTACATTAAAAGTTTTCAATCTGAAAATAATTATATTCATATCATAAAGAAACCATAACGTTTCTTTTAAAATCGGTAGATTTTTTTGATGTTTTATATCTTTAATAAATGACATTAGAATTCAAATACAATTTAAAAGGCGGAAATTCAGCGAAAGACGAAACAAAGTTTCGAAAAAAAGCCTTATATTAAATGAAAAATG